>JAQHUG010000376.1:1406939-1432547 GCA_028555095.1 Dicrostonyx torquatus | reverse complement strand
CAGCAAGCAAGCTGCAGCAGTGTGCTCACAAACCACACTCAAATGCTTCGTAGTCGGACCAACTGCCTGAAAGAGTCAGAGTTTGTCCTGGCAGGTTGGCCCACAAAACCGGCATTTTAAAATGGTGCAACTTTTTTCCTGCTATGGCTGAAAACTGAAAATCATGAGGTCAGCCTTTTATCAACACTATTTAAGTGGTTCTTGGCAGGACCTCTTAAAAGAGCTGCAAGGCTTCACAGCTAAAGCTGAGTTAGAAAGCCTCTCTTAGATGAGAGTGCTTGCTTCTAGCAAGCAGAGCAGATACAAGAAATTACTGCTACCAAGAAAACATGCTTTGCTCTATTCTTTCCCAAGCTTTCTCGGGCTTTCTGTGGATGTAGTAATCCATGTGGGTACCATTCTGTAACATGGAGGGCCTGCTTGTTTGGGTTTCTGTCCTGCCCGGTACCCCATAGCCAACAAGTCCCAAAGAAAATCACACATATGTCTACATAGGTTATAAACTGATTGGCCCATTAGCTCAGGCTTCGTATTAGCTCTTATAACATAGATAGCCCATTATTCTTATCTATGTTAGTCACATGGCTCAGTACCTTTTTCAGTGGGGCAGGTCACATCCTGTTTCTTTGGTGGTCTGAGCAGGAGTGGAAGCATTCTCCTGTCCTCATCGAGCTCTGGCCATGTGCAGAGGGAGTAAAGCCAACCGGAGTGAGGACTCCAATGATGAAGGAAGCCAGGGAACACCACCTAAGTAAATAAGAACTAGAATTTGGTTTTCCAGTCATCTTTTATTTGAAGACTCAACTGAAAATAATCAATGATTGTACATCATGTAAGAAAAGTTTTAATTATTCAATATCTGGCCATTCAAAATCTGTACTCTCTCATTTTTTTAAATCCTACTCTTTACCCAATAGCTAAGGATTTAATACTTGTCCATACTTATTAAGCCTTAAGGTAAAAAGACAGGGAGCTAGAGATGGATCACCTGCTATAAGCACTTAATCCTCTTTCAGAGAACTTGGGTTCAGTTCCCAGCACCCACTATGTGTTTCAAAACTATAACTCTATTCTAGGGAAATCAGACACACTTTTATGGTCTTTGTGAGCACCCAGAATATATGGAGTTCACATACATACACACAGGCAAAACACACATACACATATAATAAAAATAAATAACATCTCTTAAAAAGAATATCTTTATCATCAAGAGAAATTCAAACCCCAAGTCTGTCTATTTTTTATTGTTCTTTGTCACATAAGCCATACACCTCAGTACAAAATTCCCTTCACTACAGGACATTGTGCACAAAAGTTAGGCTAAGCTAATGACATTTTATGTAAAATCTTTAAGTCCTACAGTTGTAACTTTAATTTTTTTCTAAATGTTAATTTTAAGCACAGTGACTGAAAAAAGTCAGAGATATCTACAGGTACATACATATTTAAAGCACACACAAAACTTATTTGACATTTAGAGCAAATTTTAATGTCTATTGCCGTGCTTTTTAACCTTCAACAAATAAAAATTTCAGGGCACCAATGATGGTAGCTATGTGCTGGGAAACTTGTATCATCCTAAGTGTCATTGCTGTAGTTGAAGTAGGACTATTGTAGGTATACACAGGCATGTTCAAATCAGATACAAAGCAATTTCCAAAAGCAACAGATAAATCCACCCTCTAGACAGGAAAGCTTGCTCACTCGCTCACTAAGAACAAGGTCATCCATATACATTTATAAGAAATTGAAGTTTCTTCTTATATTAAACTTTTCAATCTTAAACATATTTAAATATGTTGTATTTTTCTCTAGCAACCACTTTGTATCATCTGTGTGTGTTTGCTTTAGGCCATTTATTTTTAGCCATTTGTTCATTAATCATATATTTCTAGGCCATGCAGAGCCCTGTCCTAGGTCATGTAAAGGCCACAGATACCTGTAAATTATTTTATATGTGTATGTCTCTCTCTCTCTCTCTATACATACATACATATATATATATATATATGTGTGTGTGTGTGTGTGTGTGTGTGTGTTTGTGTGTGTGTGTGTGTGTGTGTGTGTATGAGAGATGAAACAGGAACCAAAGCAGGGATGGTCCTAGTCAATACTGTGATCAACAGGTCAGGGGAGTCACAGATAAGAATTACTATAAAGTGTAAGAAAGGAGTGACTTTCTCCAATTGTGGCTAGGTAGGACCAGGAGAAACCTGCTCTCAAGAGTGATGTAGATCATCAAAAGGAGAGTGATACTGACCATTGGAAGGACAGTGATGTAGACCATCTGAAGGAGAGTGATATAGACCGTCAGAAGGAGAGTGATATTGACCATCAGAAGGACAGTGATGTGGACCATCGAAAGGAGAGTGACATAGACCATCAGAAGGAGAGTGATGTAGACCATCAGAAGAATGATGTAGACCATCGGAAGGAGAGTGATATTGACCATCAGAAGGACAGTGATGTAGACCTTCAGAAGGAGAGTGATGTAGACCATCTGAAGGTTAGATCAGCTTGGAAGGGGAACAGTGCACAGCCTGTGTGGTTGTGAACCCATGAACTAAGACAGATGGAACTCTGGGTCTGGAACCTTTGACAGGAACTTCCAGGGCATTTTTGGGAAATGACCCCAAACTTGGCATTGCATACAGGGTCTAGTATTTTCTTTTCTGGATGTTAATTGAGACTCAGAGCTGTGACATAGAAGGACAGATACTATACACAATGGTTTAGAAATGTTTACTGTTAATTAAAACTTAGGAAATAGGTGTATTTCAGCATGCCATTTAAATACCACACTTCCTTTCTCTCAGCCATCTTAAATCCTATCTATTTTAATATCTTCAGAGACTAAAGCATAGTTTCCTAATCACTTATTTTTTGGCATTTAAGAAAGGAGGATGTTCTTTTTATTGCTTGCTTTGCTTTGCATGTCTGGAATGAAACCCACTTGGATCTGGGGAAGGCTAAGTAAGCCTCTACCACTAGTCCAGCAATTATTGTTGTCTTCTTATTTTGTTGTTGGTTTTGTGGGGGTTTTGTTGGTTGTCTAGTTTTTGTTGTTTGTTTTGACAAGGTCTCACTCTATGCTCTAGACTGGCCTGGAACTCACTATGTAGCCTAAGCTAGCCTTGAAATCAAAACAGTCCTCCTGCCTTAGAGCCTCCTAAGTGCTGAGATTGCACATATGAGCCACCATATCTGTTGTTTTTTAAATCCAGTTTTCAAGGATGGATGGTGAAAATTTCCAACAATTATTTCATGAACTTCCATAAGAAATCACAATTTGCATAGGAAATCATGGGACTCAGAGTAGTCAGACAGGGACAGTGCCTGATTCTGTCATTAACTAATTGTGAAGGCTTGGAAGAGTCCTTATTTTTGTAAGACTTGAGAATTCTCAGTGCTATGGTTTTCATGAAATCAGGGGGTTGAGATAATTGAGCTCTAAATTCCCAGGCTGTTCTAACCATTTTTGTCTATTTTATATACTGGCAAATGTTCAAAATTTATTGGCTAATATTTACTTTTTCATGTAAGTCCTAAGAAGGTCATGACACATGAGAGGCCAGGCCTGTGAACAGATCTGTAGAAGGAGTGTGCATCCTAGCATGGCAGAGCAGACAGGGGCTGCAGCCCAGTGACTTTCTTTTGGTTCTGTGCCAGTACTGATAACAATCAAATGGTTAAATCTGAGCCCTTTGCCAATCAACGCAGCTCATTTGCAAGTGGGGAAATTCCCAGGAAGCAATTACTTGGCAGTTAGTTTGAGAGCTGTAAATAGAATGAGTTAATTGCTCAATAATACAGAAATAATTATTCTCACACAAACACAATGGAAAGTTTCCACATTTAGAATAAAATAGACCCCTCAAAGCATTTAATGGGGTGTCCAGTGGGAAACAAGATTGTTTATTCAAGCACATCTTTCTATTGCTTTCTACCTTATTTTCCTGAGACAGATTTAAAATCTGGTGCTCACTGATTCAGCTAAACTGGCTAGCCAGCACAGCTAGGGATCCCCCTGCCTCTACCTTCCTAGCAATGGGGGATTACCATCGTGTGCTGTGTAGCCCAACATTTTATGTGAATAGACATCACCTTTTCCTACTCACATGAGTCTTCTAATAGCTGTCCAGGCAATAAACTATTCTGCAGCATTTCAAGCACACAGGATACCTGGGACTTCACTACGTGACAAGACAATTCAGGCATTTTTTTTTTAAAAAAAAATATAGAATAAAGGAAACAATGGCAAATAGTGTATCTTCTTAGGGGCTCTGGGCAATATAAAAAAATCTAGTCACTAAGAATTCCTGAAGCCTCAGAAAGTCATTTACAGCCTGACTCAGCTAATCAATTTTATGACATACATCTGATACCATTAGCTTATTATCTTTCTCTTGGAATGAGCTTATAAGGCAAAGTCTCCCAGACAAAAATAAGACTTTATTTACTGACTTTATCTTCTAAATGGTTTCTCAATATGTTTTATTCAATTGTCAATTTTGAGGCTGTATTTAAAAGAGAGAGATGAATATAAATAAGAACACAAATGTATTTTTTTCTATCAGTAACTAACAAGAAGGAGTTTATTTTGTTGACCTTCAATGATCATTTTTTACTCCTGAAATAAAGGAGGACCTTGTGCATGGCATAGTGGACCCTGTTTTCTGGCATTTACAGTTACTGATCCAGAGATGTACGGCTGGATTTGTATAGATCAAACATTTAGTGAGGCTTTTTCTCCTTCACCAGAAGTATGTGATTTAGTGGAGGGCGGCTAAGCCACAATATTAAGAATGGTAATTCCTTCTGTAGATACTAAGCTCACATATCCTTGCACATCATTAAGCAGAGACATTTGAAAAGGAATAATAAACAAAACTTTTACTAGTCAAATCAGGGGAAGATGGTTCAGCAGGTAAATGATCAACCACAGAAGCCTGACAAACTAGGTGTGAACCCCAGAAGCCACGTGAAAAGCTAAATGTGGTGGTGCACCATCTATCCCCAGTTCTCCTATGGTGAGAGAGGAGGCACAGATGGGAAAACTGCCTGGAAGTCTGTGGACCAGCTACACTACAGCATATAGGGCAGCAGCAGAACTACGAGAGCCCACCTCCAACAAGATGGAAGGTGAGGCCAACTCCCGAAAGTTGTCCTCTGACCTCCGTGGAGGCACCTTCCCTTACAGAATGCACCACACATACACACAAAGTGGACAAATAAGTATATTTTAATATTTTTGAAGTTATTAGCTAGGTTAAATTAAATTTTAGACTTAAGAAGAACTCTGAAAAAGAAATTATGTGCTGAGCATTACCATATATGTTCTCTCAGTGTTCGTGTGAGAAAAACATGATGGATCCCGTTTTGCAGAGAAGCAAACTGTCACAATTGTTTGAGTTACCTTGTCAAGAACATAGTTGTGTGTGGGGTGCAGCTGAGATTAGTCTTCCCTCTGAACAATGTTAAAACCCAGTCGTGGGACTGTCAACCAAATGTTTTGTGTGTCAACTTGATACAAGCTGGAGTCATCAAAGAAGAAGGAACCTTAGTTGAGATAATGCCTCCACAAAATCCAGCTGTCAAGCATTTTCTCAATTAGTGATCAATGGGAGAGGGCCCAGCCCATGCTGGGTGGTGCCACCCCTGGGTTGGTGGTCCTGGACTCCATAAGAAAACAGGCTGAGCAAGCCATGAAGAGCAAATCAGTAAGCAGCACTCTTCCATGGCCTCTGCATCAGCTCCTGCCTCCAGGTTTCAGCCCTGCTTGAGTTCTTGTTAATGACGTCCTCCAATGATGGACTATTATCTGGAAGTGTAAGCCAAATAAACCCTTTCATCCCCAATTTGCTTTTTGCTCACGGTGTTTCATCGCAGCAATGGAAACCCTAACCACGACATCAGCTAAGACATCTCTTTATAATAATATTGTTATAGGTTAAGAACAAAATGTCACTAGAGACTTCTAGCCAAAGAAAAATCTCCTTCTGGCCTTCTACCCCTGCACATCTGTGCTCTCATCTTAAATAAAGATGGGTGCTGCATCCTTGCATGGCTCCAGGGACTTTAACCTAACTGGGGTTATGAGGGAATAAAGAAAAGGCAGACAAACAGACACAGAGACAGAAAGCTGGAGAGGGGTGGACTGGCCTCTCTGCAAGAGAAACTGATAGCACCCCAGAAGCTCAAGGTGTTTGTTATATAAGAACTGAACACAGAAATGGGGTTATTCTAAATGAGGAGGTGGGGTTATTATACACACCTGAACAAGGAGGCTGAGTTATTAATTATGGCTGAACAAGGAGACAGGGTTATTATACATGGCTGACCAAGGAGGAAGCTAATTTCTGTAGGAACAGTTTCTGTAAGGAAGCTTTTCAGGTGTAAGTTTTGACTCAGGGGAGGAAGGTAGCTCTGGTGCACATTCTCTGCATGCATGTCAATACACATTGTCCACGGAGGAAGGCTTTGTCATTCTCCCATAAATCTAGGCTCTGGAGTCCTTGACTTGGCCATGCCCATGTCAACAGCAAGCGTTAAATTAACTCAGGACTTCAGTCACTTGGGGCTTCCTCCACTCCCTGCAGATGTGTTTGTTTGCTGGGAGATTGAATCTGCAGCCTTCCACTGAGCTAGCTCCTCACCTCATCTTTCATCTCACCATTGCTCATGTAAGCAGACAACATTCTTGACTAAAAAACTTCACCAAAATATTAGCAGTGGCTGTATTCGCAATGGGGAAATTTTATCTTGTCTTTCTGCATTTTACATTTATAGTGGAAATGTACTTTTAAAAATGAAAAAAAATAAGGTCATTCTGTGTGATTTCTCTTTTTTGCTTCTTTTTTATTTTTTTTTTTTTTTTTGGTTTTTCATGACAGGATTTCTCTGTGTAGCCTTGGTTGTCCTGAAACCTGTTCTGTAGACTTATCTGGCCTCAGATTCAGAGATCTGCTTGCCTCTGCCTCCCCAGAGCCGGTTAAAGGCATGTACCACCACCACTCAGCAAAATATAGGATATTCTTAACTGTCCATTCCTGAACTTATCTCACTTCATATTTCTGTTTGTTTTTGTCATGAGATCTCATGTATCAAGTCTGGTGGTGAACTCGTGTCTAACAGAGTTGATCTTGAACTTCTGAGCCCCCTGCTCCTGCTTTTAGAGCGCTGGGATCGCGAGATTACAACATGGTGGGGATTGAACCTTTACGCCTGCTGAGCAAGCAGTCTATCGGTGAACCACACCTCTAGCAATGCTCCAACTTTTTAACTGGCGAATCAAAATTATATAGAACCTGGAGTTGTGAGCTGAAAATAAGCTCTTCTGTCTAAGTTACTATTGGTCTGGGTACTTACCACAACAAGAGAAAGAGAGCTGGGCATCGTATCAGTCTATCGTGGCTGCAAAGGTATGTCATCGGGAGTGCCAGACAGCCCGTTACATTGTAGTCACAGTTAGGAAGCATTAATTGAACAGGAAGTGGGGTCAGCTTATCAGTCCTCAAGTCCCACCACCAGTGGCCTGTGTCCTTCAGCAGGGCTCCATATCCTAAAAGTTCTACAACTTTCCAAAACAGTGGCCCCAGCCGAGAGTCAAGGGTCCGGACATACAAGCTTACTGAGAATGACTTACATTCAAGCCACAGCTGCCTCACACACTCAGTTACTGGCGAGTAAAAGACTGAATACCTAACACCGAAGTTCAAGTTCACAATTCATTCTTTGATTGACTACAGTGCTCAGGTTACACTGTCAATCTTGTGATGTCATCCCTACATTGTTGGGATGTAACCTTCCCTCTGATTTTCAAAAATAAGTTTTAATAAGGATAAACAGAAGACTGAAATAAACTAGTATCCTGGAAGAGCATTTGGGGTCAGAGCCCAGTGCAAACATCCTAGAATGTCAACAGTCTAGTGACTCCGGTTGTCATCACTTATTTGATTTAACTTCCCTCCCAGCTTTGAGTAGACTTCCATGTGTCTTACGGTGACATGTGACCAAGGCTATCCCCTCGTGATCTACACATAAGGGGCTCTTCTTGCTTAATCTTGCTGGCATTAACTTCCTTGCACTGCCAGCCCTTCATCTGCCTCCAAGGTTTCCCCAGGACACAGACAGTTTGACTTTGTTTTTTCCTGGTTTGTGTTTCTTTTCCTGTTTTCAACTATTATGTCAGATTACCCTGAAAATGCACACACACACACACACACACACACACACACACGTACACACACAGGCATACACACAGCACAGGCGCACACACACATGCATGGGTACACACACTTGTCACAGAAATAGTATTTTAGAAGCTTTTGAGAAAAAATAGATAAGGGTGAAAAACAATGTCACATTCCATTTCATTTTCCAGAAGTGTCTTTGTGATTTTCCTTCCATTCCTCTACTTGTGTGCATTTGCACCTTTATGTGCTTGTGTGTGTATTTGTGTACAGCAACTTACTCTGAATTCTAAGTTAAAAGACCCCAATATAAAACCTAACAGTTCAGCATAAAGGTTGGATGAAAATTTAAGATACGCTCTATAATGCTACAGTTACTTCTCAGTTTCTATAAACTCTCCAGCCATTTACATTAAATAGCACAAACAGGTCTTGCCCCATAGATTGAGGTTTCTTCACTTGAACCCATTCTAATGCCTAACATGAGAGCTTCCCTTCTCTCTACCTTCATGCTCACCCTCCATGAAGTCAAATGGGAGCTTTTCAGTTCTTCCCCCGTTCACCCTCTTTCTCTGGAAGAAGGCATGGATTTTCTTGGTTGGAAGATGGGATAGTCACAGAGCCAGGGCAGAGGGGGAGCCTTGTATCTGTGAGTAGCTCACACCTGACTCCTCCCATTGTAAACCTTCCTAATCTGTGAGCTCAGAAGAAGAGCAGAGCTCCTACTCAGGCTACTTGTTGGTATCTGCTAAGAGAAACTAGCCATTGCTGGGGAGGAGGAGGAAGGCATGTTATCCCTTCCCACTCCTCTGTACTCTCCTCCCTTCCTTCTCCTGACATAGAGAAGATTAAGAATGTAACGTGGGGCTGGAGAAATGGCTCAGTGGTGAAGGGCAATGGTTGCTTTCCCAGAGGACCAGGTATCTATTCCCGGTGCCCACACGGTGGCTTAAACCTGCCTGTAACTACAGTCCCAGGGGATCCAATACCCTTTTCTGGCCTCCAGGAAACAGTGCACACACACAGTACACAGACATACATTCAGGCGAACACTTCATACATATAAAGTAAAAATAAACTCTGAAAAAAATTTGAGGAGCCGGGCGGTGGTGGCGCACACCTTTAATCCAGGCACTCGGGAGGCAGAGGCAGGCGGATCTCTGTGAGTTCGAGGCCAGCCTGGTCTACAAGAGCTAGTTCCAGGACAGGCTCTAAAAACTACAGCGAAACCCTGTCTCGAAAAAAAAAAAAAAAAAAAAAAAAGAAAAGAAAAAATAATTTGGGGAGTGTTAATTGCAAGCACCCTAAGTCCCAAGAATGCTCTCTATAGAATACACTGTATTTTTACAGCATTCACATGCATATGTGCATATGTGTGGTAGGTATGAATTATTACATGTGTGGTATGCATATATATGGCATGTGAGTATGAATTATTTTTCAGAATTTAAATTACATGTAGATCTTCTTAAGATTAAGAAAGATGTTTTAACTTCTTTTAGCACTCCATAATTAACCTCCCTGAAATAGATCAGAAAGACTATCTGCAGCTATGTCAAAGCTAACCAATGACTATAACAGAAAATTGAGCAAAACGGAGTTGAATAAAGAGCCATTTAGAAACAGTTTAAAAGTGCAAATACAAGTTAAGATGAAAGTGAGAGGGTGAATTTAGTTTCCTTAGAGCCAGTGTGGGTGCTGTGGAAGTTAAGGGCTAATTTAAGCATCATCATTCCCTCTGCCTTCATCCCCCAGGCCTGGAAAACCCCATATCAGGAATATGTCATCCCATTCCAAGTCTGTCCAGAATGTCCAGAAGGCTCTCCTGGGACAGAGCTATGGCCAACACTGGTGTGCAAGCACTAGGGCAGGGATAGATGGAATCATTTATGTCTATTTTCAGCTATTAAGGAACTTTCTAGATAGTAATCTGTTCCATGGGGAAAAGGAGCCAAACACAATCATCTTGGCATGGGCATGGAGCCTTTATGGTCAGTGGGAGAAACTATTTGGAGTACAAGGCTGTGCCAGTCTCTCAAGTCTGTCCTCTAGCACCCAGGAATTTATATCTCCGTCCTGTGAAGAGGATGGTCTAGAACTGCTGACCAAGATATCCTTATTAACACGGATATGTTAACTTTGCGTGAGTATCTCCCCAAAGACTGTGATATAAGAGAGATGAGGAGACACTGGCCGGTTGAATGTTTTGGAACTTGAATGCTGCTCATGCACGCATCAGTGGCGGCAACTGATTGGCACTAGGGCCATGCATGCTGTCCAAGGCAACATGAGTGCTTGCATCAGCCAAATCCAGCAGACATGGCTAGGATTTGGGGGTGTGGTAGACACACCAGCATCTGCTGGGGCTCACCAAAGCATCATCATGATGGCATATAGCAGACAGGGCTAGGCAATGTTGTGAGAGTGTCATGCTTAGTAATTATACCCTTGGCTGGCAGTTTGGGGTCCAAACTGGCAATGATCCAGGATGTAAAGCTAAGATTGGATGTGAAGATAAGCAGAGAAACACATAATATTCAGAATTGGAGAGAAGTTGAGTCGTGTTGCTATTAAACTTTCCCTCTGCCCACCAAGCAGTTTTGTAAGCAGGCTTGAAAAACAGGTGGAGAGCTTGCATCAGGAGGTTTGGCAATAGAGGACACTCATTTTACTCAAAAAAAAAAAAAAGAAAAGAAAAGGAAAAAGAAATGGAGGGAGAGAGGTGGGAGGAGAAGAACAAGAAGGAGGAGGAGGAGGAGGAGAAGGAGAAGGAAAGAAAGAAAGAAAGAAAGAAAGAAAGAAAGAAAGAAAGAAAGAAAGAAAGAAAGAATGAATTAAGAGTTGTTGAGTGTGATGGCACCTCCAAAAATCCCAGCCCTCAGAAAGCTGAAGCAGGGTAGATTACTGGTGTGGGAGAATTGTCTGTATTCTGTCAATCATGTTTTAAATAAATGCTGATTGGCCAGGCAGGGAACATAGGCAGGAAAACTAGACAGGAAGTAGAGGTGAGAACAGGAGAATTTGGGAAGCAGGAAGCTTCCCTGCCATTCCTGTGCAGACTACCAGGGAGGCAACATGTGAGCTGCCCAGCTGAGAAAAGGTACCGGCCATGTGGCTAATATAGATAAAAACAATGGGTTAATATAAATTATAAGAGCTAGTAAGAAGCCTGAGCTAATGGGCTAATCAGTTTATAAGGCGGGACGGAACAAAGGTGCTGGGAACACAGCCGCTCCTATTACAACAGATTACAAGTTCAATGTCAACCTTGGCTACATACTAAGACTCTGTCAAAAAAGACATCAGGGCTGTGCAACTCTACAACAGAAGCAGTTGTGATGTGTTAGGAAAAATAGAACTGAAGACAGGAGAGAAACTGTCAGGGCTTAAATATTTTCCATAATCCCATGACACATTTTTACAGCACAGCCTGGTAGCATAGGGTGCCCATTTACATAAGACAGAGTGTTTTGTTCAGCCGAGATTTTGCAGAAGGGATAAGAAATTGAGATCATTGTTTCCCGAGATCTTTTCAAGGGGTGGAAACCTCCACATCCTGCCTGATGGCACTCTAATTTGTGGGATGCCCAGAATTCATTCCAATGGCATGTCATTCATGAGGCTCAGATATAAATATTGGACCAGGCTGAGATTGGGATCTGTTGCAACAGAAGGAATTATAGCTTCTCTTACTTTCCTTCCTAGAAATGTATATAAGTGCAATATTCATATACAGTATATATTTCCTAGTATGTTTATGTATATGTGCATATAGATCGCCAGTGGCCCTTTAACGCAACTCACTAATACATTACAGAAGCAAAGACTCACACAAGTTTTCCAGATGTTAAATTTAAAACCCTGTACACCAGCAGTATTTATCTTCAGTTTTCACTGAGGCTAAGACCCTCAGCTATAGTTCCTATATTTCAGGACAGCCTGGAGTTCCTTTGAGAATAAATAAAAGGTTAAAATATTTCATGATCTCGAGAAATTCTACACCAAGATACTTTGTGAAAAGAAGTAACTTTACTAGTACTTTCCTGAAAATTTACCTGGCCCTTACAATGGAAAAATTGAGATTATCAGGTTGTTTAGAGTAAATCTTTTTCTTCTGATTATTAGATCTGGGGTAGCTGTTACAATAGGTAGCTGAATTGTCATTGCTGGGAAGACTGGATGACAAGGGGTGAAGGGGACAACACTGATAAATACATATCCCAAGGTATGGATCATCTATTGTTCTGGAAGTTCCCTGTGTCACTGGGTGGGGTTTTCTATGTGTATATGTATGTTTCTATGTGTGTGATAAGCATATAGCTACATCATTTTTGTTTCTGCAGCTCCAGGCTACAGGAACTTTATACAATGAACTTGTATAACTTTTTATATTCATTCATATCTTATCTCTCTCTTATCCTCCTGTTTTCTATACTCAAGGTGCTCCTTCCTTTCTTCCTTCTCCCTTCTTGCCTTTCCCTTTGTTTTGTTTTATGAAACAGAGTCTTCTATGTAGCCCTGGCTGACCTGGAACTCATTATGCAGACAAGATAGTAGCAATCCTCCTGCCTCTGTCTTCTGAGCACTCGAAGTGTAGGCATATGCCACCACACCTAACTCCTACCTCTCTTTTTTCCCTTTGCTATTTTTTTCTTTCCCATTCTTCCATTTGGCTGACTTAAACAAAGCACCTTGTGATATGATAAAATCATATCTTTAAAAAATGTGTGACTGAATGTTCAGAAAGTTTATTTCACACCATCCAGTCTCGTGAATATTTCAGTCTTTGAACTAGCAATTATGCCCTTTAATTTTTTTTAGAGAAGTAATCATAGATGGTAGTAGATAATATTTACTGAGTTTCTGTCATAGGTCAACCTTGTTAACTTTGCTGATAATATAATAAAATGCATTTATTCACACCAAATAAGGCACCATGACAGACAAGACTATAATTCTACCAAAGCCCAACTTAGCGAATCAATGAATTTATCAAGCTTGTTTTCAGAGCATGGGTGGCTGTCGCGTTATTTGTATGGGTGACCCCAAAACAGCTGCATCACTGCAAAATCTTACCTCATCATGAATGATGACCTCAAGAAGCTGCATCAAAGAGAACCCCTTTTAGTTAACCTTCTCCTTTCTATATTCTCTGGCATCTCCCAAGACTCCTTGCAGCTGGAGGAGAGCAGAAAAATGTAACTTGAATCCAGGGTGAGGATCTTGTACCACAGACTTAGCATCATTGTATTGTTTGGCTCGCTAGTTGCCATGGCTACCAGGCCATCATAGTATCTACTAAGATGGGAGTGGTGGTAACATGTTACACAGGGAGAGAAGATGCTGTCATATTATAATAATCGCTCACTGGAATTATATAGATCATTTTATTTAATCTTCAAAACAACCCGTGATGTGTCATTGCCATTTTGAACAGGAAGAAACTGAATCAAAGAGAGACTAAGCAGCTTGTTCAATAGCACACAGGAATCTGAACAAAACAAATTGAAGTCTGAAGCCAGAATCTCAGCTAAGGCAGTCCTTGTGGTGTGCAGTCTTTAATCTTCTAATTATTGTTGGATTCTTAGATACACAGAGAACTGTGTCAGAAATCTACCACTAAGTCTACAAACCCATGTAAGGCACAGCAGGCTTTTTTTTTTTAAAGAAGATTCAGAATAGACTGGAAAGAAAGTGCTTACATCATTTTAAGTGTGAAGTCTGAGAGTCACATGTGGCTGCCCTTGAGCTGGTTGGGTTTTGTCAACTTGGCACAGACCTAGACATATCTGGAAAGAAAGAAACTTAATTGAGAAAAGGTCTCATTAAGATCGGCCTATAGGCAAGTCTGCAGAGCATTTTCTTGATTAATGACTGATGTGGTTGCATGCGGTCCACTTGGAGGGGATACTACACTTCTGTGAGTGGACCTAAGTTGTATAAGAAAGCAGGCTAACCAATCATATAGAGCAAGCCAGTAAGGAGCACAGCTCCTTGGCCTCTGCTTCAATTCCTGCCTCCAGATTCTTTTCTTGGATTCCTTCAATGATGGACTGTTGCCTGGAAATATAAGCTGAAACAAAGCCTTTCTATGGTGTTTATCACAGCAATAAAAACCCCAAGACTGTGCATACCTGTTATCTCAGTCACTGGGGATGGACTTGTGGTAATCACAAGTTCTGAGTCATCTATGGCTGCACAGTGAGTGGATGCCAACCTGGCATATACGGGATTGTAGCTAAAACAACAGCAGAAGAAATGTGGATACCCTTTGGGTACACGAATTCATTGAAATTCCCAGGAATCCCTGGGGCACAACGGCTTGTGTATTCTGTTTGTGTGCTTGTGGAATCGCTTGTATTCTTATTAGATGCTGTCACCATGTCACACATATCACAGATACCCACTTAGTCTTCTTTAAAACTATAATTATTAGACATTATTATTATTCCTGCTTATGTGCTGCATAACACTATGAAGTTAAGTAACTTGCACAGGATTACAAAGCTCAGTGCTGAAGAGATGGCTCGTTGGTTAAAACACTTGATGCTTTAGCAGAAGCCCCAGCACCTATGCTGGCTCACATTGAATCCAGCTCCAGGGGATTCAATACCCTTTTCTGAGCTCTAACGGCACCCACATGCACATCACATACATGCACACAGACACACATACTTAAATATCACACAGCTTTGAAGTGCAGAGTTAGAACCTAGACCTGACAAAGAGTGTATACAAGACACTAGTTACGTGTATAGGTTGTACCATATCCTCCGAAGCTGAATGTCCAAGGTCCTTGACAAATACAGTCATCTTTTACTGCATAGTTATGGGTCAGAGAGAAACGCTGATGGTAGCCAATTCATCAACTTTTACTTTGTAGATTTTGAATTATAGGCTGCTTCTTCCCTTGGCCTGAAAGTACACTGAGTAATGTTCCTTCCAGAAAAATCGCCCCAGTAGGGGCCATCAGTAAAGACTATTAAATAAAATAGCGGCAATACCTCTCAGAGCACGTTCCACAGGCCCTGTCGCTGCACAGACGGTCACTGCACAGGTGGTGCTGCAGGAAGAGCTGTTCTGTCCTGCTGACACAGTTCTTTGAGAATAGGAAAAGCCATGAAAATGAAAAGGCTAGAAATTCTCAATTTATTTTTAACAGAAGGATAAAGGTGTTTGTTTTCTTTCTTTAAAAATTACTAACATTGCCGGGTGCTGGCAGTGCTCGCCTTTAATCGCAGCACTTGGGAGGCAAAGGCAGGCAGATCTCTATGAGTTCGAGGCCAGCCTGTTCTATAAGAACTAGTTCCAGAACAGGCACCAAAGTTACACAGAGAATCCCTGTCTCAAAAAAACAAAGCAATATTACTAATGTTAGTGTGAGTGATGTGTGCATGTGGTGGTAGGCATGCGTAGAGGTCAAAGTTGACTTTCAAGAGTTGAGTATTACCATCCACTGAGCCTTTTGGCTTTGCACAGTGGGTGCTATTACCTGCTGAGCCACCCCATGAGCTGTCTCCACTCTTCCTCCCTTCCTCCTGTCGTCCATCCCTCTCCCTACCTTCCCTTTCCCATCCCTCCTTGTTTTTCTTTAAAACTAACATCTAGGTCCATATCCTTCCCCATCTACCTGCCTTCATGTCAACTTCTTAGTTGTATAGAACTTTTCTTGTGACTTGACCATTCGTTATGAAGCCCGTGATGTTATAGCAGGTATAAAAAAAAAACAGAAGCTGGAGAATTCTAATGACCAGGTGGCCCCATTCACACAAGGGTGCCTCTCCAGCACCTGTTCTCCTGGCATCACCAACTTGGAATATCTGAAAATTGGTGAGAGCTTTGTGGTTTAAATATTCTATGACTCAATGAAAATCAATTGTAGAGAAAGACGCTGTGTTCTGCTAGAGATAAAGTCCTTGATAAGAATGTTCTCATGTTTCACTGATGGAGGAAGCCACTGGCAGATGTTAGCCCAGCTGACAATTGAAGACAACAAATTTGAGAAGGATAGAGATATTTGGGAACGAATGATTTTAATATAAGAGGATTAAGAAAAGGCCCTGTGAAATATGAAGAAATCCTTGAATATATTCAGGAAGAGAAATGAATCTCCTCTAGTTGCTGGGGAACTCAAATATAAAAAATGTCAACTCAGGCTCTCAGCTACCTTTATTGAAAAAAATCATACTCCTTGAAAATGGTTCTAGCTGAATTCTCTCATAATAAAAATGAGAACAATGCAATTATGGCCAGATATTTTTAATGTAAAAATAGTCATTTTCATAACTTTAGCTGTCCATATTATAAGATGCTAATCAAATTTTCTTTTTATTTGCTATTTATTTTTAAATATTGGTTCCTCTTTTGTGCAGATCCACTTATAAGTACATCTTCCCTGGGCCAATTATTCTCAAATGATGATTACATTCTGCTGAGGGAGCAAAAAATGATGGGGTCAGGAAGGCTAGACAGCTCTTTGGCTACACTTCAAGCAGAGGAGGACCCTACAATATGGACCTCAAATTCAAAGTGTGAGTTGGTCACTTTTGATGTTATTTCATAACCAGCTCAGACAGAAGCTGGCAGCCTTGTGGAAGTAGGTGGATGCCATTGGTGCTGTGAAATTCAGAGAAATGCAGAGAAGATTCAGCTCCTCAGAGGAACCCTGTCTTCAGCTAGAAATCCTTTTCCTAGAGAATACTGAAGTCTGGTATCTCACCTTGGCATACACACAGATGTGTACATTAACTAAGGGCTTTGATAAACCCCTCCTTTCACAGAAATGCTCCTGTTAAATTTCTCCACACTATGGATATTACTAAAAATATGGGTTATGTGGTACCCTGGTGCAAATTAGATGTATTTTATTTACCCACAGATGTGTTATGGTGTTATTTTCTTGTAGATGACTTAATAAGAAGTAATTATATTTAACTTTCAAAGTAATTTGCTGTAAACACATTCAGGTACCAAGAACTGTTTCTCTTTCAAATCCTCCCTGGAGATTTTCTAATAGTGATTTTTTTAAATAAATTGTACCACCATCAGTGTTAACTGATGAGGACATATAAAAAAAGATCAATGGTAAAGATTAATCCTTAATTCAGATAATTTCTTACTTAGTGAATCACATTGAAATAAGCCAATATCTCCAAAAGGCAAAACAAAAGTATAAAATCTATATTTAGGTACACAGCACACTGACATGGAGGTATTGAAGGCACAACCAACTTTACCTTGATCATTTTCCCTAAGTGAGTGCTAAGGTGAGTGAAGGCACTGCCACTAAACATGAGAACCTGAGCTTGATCCCTGGGTCCCGCATGGTGAAAGACAGAACTGATTATGAGAAGTTGTCTTCTGACCTCTACATACGCACCATGGCTTTAGTGGTTGTTACTGGGGCTTGCTAATCTAATTTCTGCTGTCTTCCCTTTTTCTCAGTGATGGTCCCTTGAGGGTCTCTATGGTCAAAGGCAAAGTAGAACAATTGGGAAGCTCTGGAATTTTATAACCTACTTTGGTTACCCTTGATGTTTCAATTACCTAAGTCAATGGGAGCTTCCACATTTCTGATGACACCCTTGGTCAGGAGACTCAGTATCTAGAGACCAGCCCTTCAGAGGGACTTTCACTTCTGCTCCACTGACAACTTTCCCTAAGATGCCAAAGGAAAAAGCCGACTACTATTCTCTTCTTGTCTATGTCTGGAATTCCTCCCTACTCTACCCTCTTTCTTGCTTCTCTAAATGGGTACTTGTCTCTCTTCTGTCAAACCTTCTCCATGATTTCATTGCAAAAATAAAGCTGGGGCTGGTGATATGGCTCAATCAGTGAAGTGTTCGCTGTAAAAGGATGAGGACCTGAGTTCAGGCCCACCACACCCATGTAAGGAGCTGGTACGTGGGAAGTTGGGGAAATGGAGACAGGCAGATGGATCTCTGGAACTCATTGGCTACTTAGCCTAGCTTATTTATCATATTGAACTATACATTTCTACCTCTGATCAAGATACTTATATTGTTTACTTTTTGAGGTCATTGTCCTCATTTGATGCACATCTATTAAAAGATTGTTTAATATTTTAATATAAAGCCTTAGTCTTTAAACTAAGACTAAGGTACTAAGAATTACAGGTCTGTAGTCATCCATGTTTCTCATACTTATAAGACTGATCAGGTTCTTTAGATGCATAGAGATTGTATTCCACATAGATAGGTAATCTTCAGTTGCTTCAAAGAACTGCAGAATATGGCATTTAAATAATTTAGGATTCTGTTGATGTGAGACACAGTTGATCCTGGCAGCACCAGTTTATTCTGGAGAGAATGGTGGGCACCAAAGACACTCCACTTGGAGCTTGTTTTCTTCTTGGCAAAATTGGCCATTGAGTAAAGAACTGACCCTGCCTTGACCACTGACAAAATGCATGGTGTCCAGACTGGACAAGCAGGATATAAGCAAAAAGGATGCCAAACCTTGCCAAGAGAGGGTAAGATGGTTTTGAAAATTTTCCTGCCTCTGAAAATGGTCTGTCAGATACTTTAGGCCCTAGCCAAAGTTGGTTGCCCCAACGTTGCAACTGAGACTTTGGGTTATTGTCCAAGTATCAGGTTGTCTCTGTCATTTCTTGTACCTTTTGGAAATTGCTCAATTGCACTTCTTGTATACTCAAGTAATATTATCTCCCTTCTTAGCTCTTATAGTTACTTTCCTTTCATGACTTAGCCAAGCCATTTATAATAAGACTTAGATACCTTAGGATAGGATAACTATTAAAACAGTTAGCATGTATTTCTTGCTTGATGTTATTCATACTCGTTGTAATTCTAATTTTTATACTTGATATTTGTTCTTATTGTATATAGCTTTGTATTAGGCTTAGAACTCTTTTATTTAGACAAAAGGGGGAGGTGCCGTGGGAACACCTTCAACCAATAGCCTTTATGATACTGGCCCACTTTTATATATAAAAGGACTTGTGGCCCCTTTTATGGCTGCTGGATTCAGTACCAGTTCCCCAGGCCCAAGTAGAGGACGGCTGATTACCACCTTTTCTGGGAGTCTACTCCTAAATAATAAATAAGCTTTTATTATACTCCATTCTGGGCTAGCATGGGACTATTTTATTATATTAAGTTGCAACACTAACTGAATCGGTGAGCTCTGGGTTCAGTTAGAGACTGTCTCAAAAAATAAGGCAGAAGACACCTGATTTTGATCTCTCATATTTACACATATGTGCACATAGTACACACTGTAAACGTGCACACACATGCACAGAGAGAGTGCTAGAGATAGATTCTTCTAAAGCAATATTCTCCTGACTCTGAAATATAAACTATTCAGAGAATGAAACTAGCAAAGTCCACATCTCTTTCCAGAAAAGGTTCAAAGAAAATAATATCAAGCAGAGTCCAATGATATATTTTAATGATTACTGTCTTGTAAACAGAGACTGCATGTTTGTTCATTTCCAGCCACCCAGACCCAAATAATCACACAGAAACTATATTAATTACAACACTGCTTGGCCTACTAGCTCAGGCTTCTTAGTAACTAACTCTTGCATCTTAATTCAACCCATTTCTATTAATCTATGTATTGCCACAAGGCTGTGGCCTATTGGTAAGGTTCTAGCATGTCCTCTTTCAGCAGCTACTTGGTGTCTTTTTGACTCTGCCTACTCTCTCTCTTATAGCTCTTCCATTCTGGCTATATTCTGCCCTGCCATAGGCCAAAGCAGCTTTATTCATTAGCTAATAAAAGTAACACATATACAGAAGGTTTCTATTGCTGTGAAGAGACACCATGACCATGGCAACTCTTATAAAGGAAAACATTTAGTGTGTGGCTTATAGTTTAGAGGTTCAGTTCAATATCATTATGGTGGGACATGGAGGCACGCAGGCAGACATGGTGCTAGAGAGATAGCTGAGAGTTCTACATCCTGGGCAGGCAACAGGAAGTGGTCTCAGATACTAGGTGTGACTTGAGCATACATCAGACCTCTACAAAGCCCCCTACAGTGTCACAGTTCCTCCAAGAAAGTCATAGTGCCACAACCTTTGGGGACCATTCTCTTTCAAACCACTACAGTTACCATTTATGATATGCTTTGAAATTAGGCAAACAAGAAGAAACACACAATGAAAAGAAACTTACAATGAATAAGAAGATTAACAATGATTAATGAACATAGAGGTGGGAAAAGGTTATTGTTAATCATTAAGAATCCAATTGTTCTAAGCTTGAACTCAGATTGTGGAAATACTGTCACAATGATGAGAAAATTGATGGATCTCTATCATTCCCTGCTCCTCCCATCAAACAGAATCTCCTGCCTTGATATTTAATTGAGCATCAAAAATCTCTATTTAGCTGAATATGGTGGCACATGCCAGCAGTCTCAGCATTTGGGAAGTTGAGAAAGAAGTATCATGAGTTCAAAGCCTGCCTGGAATTTAGAGCAAAGACCTAGTTTCTAATATCAAACAAACAAAATTCATTTCCACTAAAATCCAGTGTTCTTTCGAGTGCAAGCATGGAGTCACAAAACTGCGCCTGCAGGTCTTTGGCCTGCTCTCCACAGCATTTTGTTTGTTTTCGCAGTACTGAGGGCTGAAGCCTGGCTTCCTGCAGGCTCTGCTGGCACTGTAAGCAGCATCATAGCCTTTTCTTATTCCTTATCCCAAGATAGGATCTCACTGAGTTTTCCAGGTTGGCTCTGACTATGCCATCTCTCTACTTCTACCTCCCCAGTGGCTAGAATTACAGGCCTGTGGCACCAGGCTCAGCATGGTTTCCACCATTTGGACGTCCCACACACGCTGGCACCTCAGATGACCTAGTCAAAAACAAGACGTTCCAGTAAGAGGACAGAAAGAATTTCCACCTCTGTCCTTTTCTCCCTCTCTAGCGCTAGCACATCATCTCCTTATAGTTTTGTCATTCAAGGAGTATGCTGTGTCCATGCAGGGGAGGAGCAATGAAGGCCAATAAACTCTGGATCTGATTGGCTCCTGACTGTCCCCAGTGGCTCTGTTTACTTCTTCCAACATCATCCAGCTGTTGATGGGCATCTCAGCTGATTCTACAATTTAGCTCTGTGAATACAGTAATAAGATGGATGTGTGCTTATCTCTGTGGTATGCCACCTTACATTCCTTCTGGCATACGCTCAGGGTTGGTATAGCTGGGTATGTAGTTCTGGTTTTAGTTCTATGAGGAGCCCCTATACTAATGTCCTTAGTAGCAGCGGTAACTTGCATTTCCACCAACAACATATAAGGGTTCCTCTTTTTATCCTTGCTATCGTTTGTTGCCTTGGTAATAGCCTCCCTGACAAGAGTGAGATGGAATCTTAATTTAGTTTTGATTTGTGTTTTTCTGATGGCTAAAGATGCTGGCTTTTTTCCCCCATACATTTATTGGTCATTTGTACTTCTTTTTAGAATAGTCTATTCAGTTCATTTGCCTACTTATTGATCGTCTGGGGTTGTTTTTTTGGTGCTTATTTTTTTCTGTATGTTTATTGCATAGACTAGAAATTATTCTCATCTAGTGAGAAGCTGGCAAATGTCCTGTCTTTCAGGCTGTGTCTAAAGTCTGTTGATTTTTTTTCCTTTGCGTATAATTTAATTTTAAACGGCCCCATTTGTTAATTCTTATTATTGTTTTCTGAGATATTTAGAGTCCTATCCAAAAAGCTCTTTCGTCTCTTATGCATGCTTGTATCTTTTAGTATTTCCCTATATTTTCCTCCAGTGGTTCAAAATTCCAGTTCTTGCCTTAAGATCTGTGACCCATTTTGAACCCACTTTTATGTAGGATGTATGAGAGAGTGAACAATTTAGTTTTATTATTCTACATGTGGCTATCTCGTTTTCCTGGCACCATTTGTTTAAGAGTCTGCCTTTACACTAGCATATACTTGGAAATTTTGTCAAAAATCAGATGGATATAGTCACATAAATTTATTTCTGGGCCCCGAATTCTATTCTATAAGTCTGGGTGTCTGTTGTGCAGCTAGTACTGCATTGGTTTTGTTACTCTGGCTTGGCAATGGAATTTGAAATCAGGTATTGTGATAATCTAGGACTGGCCATTTTGCTTAGGACTGAGCTGCGGTTAGCGCTGCTGAGGTGGAGATCAAGCCCCGGGCTCCCGGTATACTAGGCTTACATACATGCAGGCAAATACATATATATATAGCTATAAATAAATTTCTCTTTTGAAAAATATAAAGAACAGCGTGATTTTCATTTTCAACTTAATGTGGACTCTTCAAGGTCTAAACGCTTGGACTTTCGGAGTCGGCTCTTCTCGTGCTAACACCGGGGTGCTCATGGAGGTTTCCTGAAGACCGTGAGTGAAATCGGAATCCTTTGGCTAAAGGTTGTCTCCCCGGAACTTCTTCCTACTCAGATGTCCAGGCTGGCTCATCACCTTGCTCATTCCTGCTGTTGTCAGGGGACTATGCACCACCTCCTACTGTGACACCATCGTGGTTCCCCCTGTGACACGACTGCCAATTGGAGTCAGGAGGGCTCGCCTCTCCCCCATGCTTCATCCTTTACTTTCACTTCTCCCGGAGCACTGGCTGGCAGACTACTGTCCGGCTGAATCCGTAGACCTGCCAGGGCATAGGACAGAGTCTGAATTTGTCATATACCATGAACTCCTAATGGAAATGAGAGTGGGCGTGCGGCTTCTTGCCTTGGGGAAACCATGACAATTTTCTCTCCTGTTCCATCAGCCTTCCAATTTACTTTTCTCTGGATTCACCTTATTTTATGCTTCTAATATTCTTGGCAGCCTTATAGAACTAGGTCTTACTAACAGCCCCAGGTTTTAATGAGGAAACAGACACAAAGAACAGCTAATTTGTCTAAGAGTACCAAATAACTGAGAGGATTTGACAAGATTAGCCTGGTACCAGGGTCTGGCCTCTGAACAATTAAGGGACAATGTTCACTAACTTAGAAGTGGGCTGTTAAATTATGATTATCCAACATGAGTTTTTTCTGTTGGATAAAACATTTTAACATTAACTTTTTTCTGATATAAGAAGATATTCTTGATGGCCAATAATGAACAATATTTATTTCAGCAATCTCATTCTTTATGAAGAAGGACCTACTACCATTATCATGATTAATTAAAATAATAATCACAATATGTCCATTATCCTGCAGCCATAAAACCCGGTGGATGCAGCAATATAATAAATAAAAGAATATAATTTCTTCAGGATTTAATTGCTGGTTTCTGGTATCTTCTCATGAATTCAATTCATAAGTACTAGGGAGTTTATTGCTTTAAGTATATTTTGAAGTGAAAACTCTTCTCTTTAAGGATTTGTTTCCATTTCTCTTTTTCAGCTTCCTTTTTTACAAGAGTAGATGTTTATTCCCATTTCTAGAGGAATCATTTGCTGTTTTCCTGTGTTCCCTTCTCTTTATGTCTCTAATTTAGTCTTGTACTAACTCCAAAGAGTAATTGAGCAATTTGGGGTTCTTCTGAAAAATATAATCCACTCATTTCCTGAAGCCTTGGAAGCTGTGTTTCCAGAACACTCCCCTCCCCACGTCTCTTTTCCTTCAAAATCCTCCTGTTTCTGATACTAACTCACTCCCAACCCCTCTAGCTTCTAAAAAGCTTCTTTGTTGTCTTATATTTCAATGACTAGGTAGGTTTTATTTCTGCCATTTTTCTCTGTTTCCACCCCTATCCTCAAGCGCTAATGATTCAATTTCTCTGCTCTAAATGTATTGTTGCTGGATTTTTTTTTTCTGCTATTAGCCATAAACTTCTGCCCAGCCACTGGGTTGTGAAAAAGCAGAGGCAGAATTGCTTCCACGGCCCATAGCCCAGCCATGTAGCCCAGCAGCCAGATTCTGAGCAGGCAGGCCGCCAGCCCACATTTTTTACAGCCACGAACCCGATCCATATATGGTATCTAAAGGCCACATCGCTGCTATCAGGGACCCTAAATGCCACTGATTTATTAAAGAAATTAGTTTCGTTTTGTTTGAACATCCACATGCCATTACATAGAGCAGGGAGAACATTTTATTTATCTTTAGATTTTAATTTTAATCTTTATTATATGTTGCCGTGTGTGTGTGTGTGTGTGTGTGTGTGTGTGTGTGTAGAGGTCAGAAGACAGCCTTAAGTATTATTCCTCAGGCATCGTCCCCCTCTTGTTTGAGACAGTTTGAGACAGTATCTCTCACTGGCCTGAATCTAGGGCAGGCAAGCTGGGCAGTAAGCATCAAGAATTCCAGAAGCCCTTTGCCTTTCCAGAGCTGGGGTTGTGCAGGCACAGGCACAGCTGACATTTTACTTGCATTTTGAGTATTTGAACTCAGAACCTCACAGCTATGAAGCTAACACTTTACAACTAAGTTGATTCTCCCCACTCAAATTATTTATCCTTTTAAAGTGACTTTGAATTAATTCTTTAAAGTTAATAGCTGTTAATTAGTATTCTTTTTCTATAGTAGTTAAATTTATTGGTTTAATTTGGCTAAACTCAATTGTGATGCTGATCTCATAACTGCAGTGGTGTGCCATGTGGATAGCTGCTGCTTTTCTTGCAACCAGCAGTGCCAGCATGCTGAGTCCTCTGGTGCAGGAACTTTTGAGCCTGAGGAGCTAAGAGGGAAAGCATTATATAGGAAGAGAGCGACAGAAGAGTAGCTTCTTGTGTAAGAAACCACAGTGAAAGTCACTCATCTCGCCCAGTAGAGTTGGCGATCCCAGGGGGAGCAAGCAGAGAAAGGAAGGAGTCTGAGGCCAACTGATGGTTTGCTCTAACAGAGTGCCACAGGGTACATGATTCCAAACAAATAGAAACGTGTCTGCTCACAATGATGGAGACCACAAAGTCTTATGTCAAGGAGCTGCTCTATCTCGGTGAGGGCTCTGGATTCTCAAGGACTCTAACACGACTGGAGAAAAGCTGTAGTGAGCTTCCACACCAGTGTAGTGGCTCATCATTGGTTGGGAAAAAAAAAAACTATGATTTTTCCATTGAATTGTCTTCACCCCTTAGTGGAAAAAAAAAAAACCTTTATTTTATCTGTGTGGCCTTGTTTCTGGGCTCTCTAATTTTCTTCCCACTGTTTTGATTATAATGTTCCTGTCACATTTACCATATACAATATACCACTGCCATGACAATGTCCACTATTAGGATATTCATGCCCACTGTGCATGCTGCCATGATGATAACACCCACTGTCATAATGACAGTGTCATCATGTGGATGGTCATTGTGATGTCCATTGTCACACTCTCCTGTGATGGCTATGCCACTGTCATGATGACAACACCCACTGTTGTGATGACTATGTTCACTGCTGTGATGGCTATGCCATTGTCATGATGCTGCTGTGATGACCATGTT
>JAQHUG010000376.1:1359778-1376881 GCA_028555095.1 Dicrostonyx torquatus | reverse complement strand
TAACCATATAAGCCTTGCAGAATACAATCCATAGCATTAACAAAAAAGTTACTAAAATTCTCTATGGTAATATTGTCTGCAATTATATAACTTTCAAGTTTATTGATTTATTAATTTAAAAATATTTACCTTATGTTATGAGGTTTGGTAAATTGTTTTAGGTGTAATAATTTTTATCGTCGAGCAGGTGTTATGGTTGCAGAGTCACAACCAGCAGTGCAACCTAGTGCCACAAACAGTCCTGAGCCACTTTGGTTTCTTGCCTTGGTGCTGGTTAAATACTGAGAAATATGCTTTGCTTGACTAATTAAAAGCAATTAAATCAATTCCATACATGGAGCGAGAAGCCCAGAACTCACTGGCAGGGAGCACAATCCGGAAGCTGCCCAAGTCACCTCCTGGCAAGGAATGCGATAGTGGGGGAAGGAATGTGTGTGAGCTTGGAAAATTTCCAAGTTGCTGCATGAGATTAGCTCTGCTGTGGTGGGGTTTTTCAAAAAACTGCTTAGTAGGTAAAAGCAAGCCAAGTGGAAAGGGTTGGGAAACTTGTTGGGTTGTGGACCCATTAGGTCTTTAAGCTGGTCTGCCCTTTAGGTGTGGAGTTCGGCTCCACATGGGCACCCGAATGGTACCACCCATCACTACACTAGGTTGTCCCACCTTAACTAACCTAACCTGGTTAATCCCCCACAGGTGTGCCCCACTAACCCAATCTAGTAAGTCCCTCCCTGGAGGCTTAGTTCCCAAGCAGTTCTAGATCCTGACAGGTTAATGATCAGTATTAATTATCCCAGAGCTTCACTTCCTTTCCTACTGTAAATCTTTGTTAATAAGAACTAGTTAGATCTGCTTTTAAAGAAGGAAAGAGGAGATACATTACATTTTTACTTCTGAATTGAACAGTAGAAAGTTTATAATCTTGTGGTCGTTTAAAGTGTGAAGGGTCACTCGTAGCCATGCCTGTGTGCTTCCCACCATGATGATCATGGGCTCACCCTCTGAAACTGTAAGCCAGTCTCCAATTAAATGCTTTCTTGTATGAGTTGCCTTAGTCATGGTGTCACTTTGCAGCAATAGAACAGTAACTAAGACAGTTTATCTTGTTCTGAGTGCTTGATTTGTGCCTGATGGAGGACTCCACACACCCTTCTCCATCACATCTCTGACTTCCTGGAAGGAAATAGCAGGGTCAGAAAACACCCAAGCAATCATGAGGGAAAAATCATAACCAAAAGGAATATGTATAATTTCCACCTGCTCGCTAACTCTCCCCTTTTCTTTCTCCTTCTTACATCAACTTGCCCTTTCTATCATTCCAGAGACAATTATAAGGCAAAATCTAAACATTCAGAAATATGAAGGTAACAATCATTCATCAAAACATAAATGATAGGAACTTGAGAGCAGCTTTCATGATTAGGAGTACCCTTGCTCTCATGGAGATCCTGAGTTTGATAGGCAGCACCCACAAGGCAACTTACAACCATCTGTTAGGTTCAGTTCTGACCTTAGTGGGCAAAACAATCATACACACTGTTTGTTAAAATAAATCTAAATTAAAAAAATGCATTATAGACCTTTTAACAATTGGTTTTAGGGACAGGTAAAATGTTTACCCTGTAAGTGGGAGAACCTAAGTATGATCCCCAGAATTCATTTAAATTAAATCCTGGCATGGTGACATGTGTTCTTAATCCCATGCTGGAGAGATAAAGACATATAAGACTAGCCAGGCAGTTTAGAATAACCTACTTGGTAAGTTCCAAGATGGTGAGTGATCTTGTCTCAGAGAGAAAGAGAGACAGAGAAAGAGAGAGGGAGAAAAGAAAATGTGAATGTGAACAGTATCTGAGGAACAACACCCAAGGTTATCTTCTGGCCTCCATGCACACAAACATTCACAATACACACATTCATAATACACATATGCACAATTAGCATTTAGATTTTTAAAAATTTTAAAAAATAAAAATTGAGTTTTCACTGAGCAAAAAATGGAAGTATGGGAAAACTTGAAAATATTTTGCACTCACATAGGCATTCAGTTACTTAAACTCTAAAAAAAGTAAATCCAGGCACACATTTTAAATCTTCAAACCCCTATGCACTTGGTGAGAATTAAATTTGGCTGCTATTAAGCACATGAATGCCACTCATTCAAATGAAGTTTTGTAAGAATTAGTTCAGAGCCAAGGGAAAACCCACTTTATAAGCAATTACTACTGACTCACAGGGAATTACATCCACTTTTCAGGGTGCTTATCCCTAGTAGGGTTGCTTTGATCAAATTTCAAATTTGAAGCAACACAGTTAAAGTGAATGCTAATTTGTAGGAGTTATCACTAGTGTTCTAACATCTGTTTGAAAGCAATGACCCAATGCATCCAAACCTACTACCTAGTATAACTTAGTGCCATGAATCGTGGGCATTGGTGTGGGTAGAAGTCTAACTGTGGTCTCTGAGGTATGGACTTAAAATCCTCACTTGCCAGTTGGGTGCAAAGGGTGAGACTTCCAGGGTTAAGACACAAAGAACTAGATCTATAGAACAAGAAGAGAAAGAATCCCTTGCTCAAGTCTAACTATTCAGAAAGTCATACTTCTAAGACCTGCTGTGCACCTAGGAAATCAGATATAGCCCCTGCCCTCGTGATAGGTTATTGGGGAAGAATCGTGGAAACAAAGCATGAGAGATGTCTTAGTTAGGGTATCTATAATTGTGAAGAGACACCATGACCATGGCAACTCGTATAAAGAAAAACATTTCATTAGGGCTGGCTTACAGCTCAGAGGCTTAGTTCATTGTCATCATGCTGGGAAGCATGGTGGTGCACAGGCCGATGTGGTGAAAGAGAAGGACCTGAGAGTTCTAGATCCGGATCCGAAGGCAGAGGGAAAAGACTTAGATACGCTTTTTCCAGGAAGGCCACACTTTCTAAGAGTGCCACTCCTTATGAGCCTATGGGGGCCATTTTCTTTCAAACCACCACAGGAGAGTATTTAGGACTGCCATGGAGGGATTGCTGAGTACTTTTGATGCCACAGTTCTATTTTCTTTGGCTCAAAGCTAGACACTGGACTATAGATAAAAGCACAGGTGTTTGTAGCAAACCTGAGACCCCCAGTCTCTCTCAGGATATGGGCTGCCACCGTCCCCAGGCCTTTCTGAAGCTTTCCTGTTCACCAGCAGGAAAGAAGGATGTCTGGGGAAGTGGAATACCAAGGAGATGAAAGCAACCTCTGACTGCGTCTGGGGAGGCATTGCCAAGATAATTAAGTCTTTAAAGCACTGATGAATGAGTTGATCCATCCCTTGATTGATTCCTGATATAATGGCAGGATGTGGTGAAAAGCGAAAGGAAAGACGTGAATGAACAGAGTGGATCACCGGCAGTGTGCCATTGTGAGTTCTGTATCTACCTCGACCTTTCCTGGAACTGCGTTTCTCTGCTTCCTGTTGCGATGGTGGAAACCAGGAGGTAAAATAAGCAATTTTTCCTTTAACTTGTCAAGTATTTTGTTCATAATGTATCCTAATATATAGTTCTTAATATACCCCTCAAACATTTTATCACTTATTTACAGTGAAAGCATCCAGAATCCCTTTTTTTCCCCCAGTTATGTGAGCTACTTAGGATGCAATGACTTTCCTTAATTACCCAGTGGCACAATAACACACCAGAACTTTCCACTAGAATCTAACCATATCTTAGCAGCTGCCAATCAAGCTGTCCCTAACTCTTCCTTTTTTTGTACTCTTCCCTGCCTCTGGTAACCACCATTTGACTCCCACCTTCCATGAGATCAACTTTCCAGAGCAGTTTTTCCACATCAGTGACACCATGGGGGCCTTGTCTGTTTGTGCCTCATTTATTTCACTGAACAAAGTGATCTCTGATTAGATCAATGCCCTCACAAATGTTGGAACATCATTCTTTTCTGGGATTGAATAGTGCTCTACCATCTGTATATTTTGTACTTTCCTTATCTGTTAAAAATTGTTAGACATTTGCAGTGGTTTGAATGAGAATGTCCCTCATAGGCTCAGAAGTTTGGATACTTGGTCCCTAGTTGATGGTGCTGCTTGAGTAATCTTATAAAGTATAGCCTTGGAAAAGGAAGAATAACACTAGAGATAGGCTCTGAGATTTCCAGAGCCATACACCATTCTAAGTGTTCTTTCTCTCTCTCTCTCTCTCTCGCTCTCTCTCTCTCTCTCTCTCTCTCTCTCTCCTTCCCTCTCTCTGCTTTCTGCCTGTAGTTTAACATGTGAGCTCTCAGCTAACTGTTTCATCAGACACCATGCCTGCCTGTTTGCCTGCCTCCGACCTACCTCCTGCCTCCTGTCTGCCTCCTGCCTTCTGTCTGCCTCCTGCCTTCTTTCTGCCTCCTGCATCCTACCTGTCCCCTGTCTCCTGTCTGCCTCCTGTCCCCTGCCTCCTGTCTGCCTCCTGCCTTCTGTCTGCCTCTTGCCTCCTGTCTGCCTCCTGCCTCCTGTCTGCCCCCTGCCTCTTGTCTGCCCCCTACCTCCTGTCTGTCCCCTGCCTCCTGCTGCCTCCTGTGTGCTCTCACTGCTTCTCTGCTGTGATAGTGACAGACAGATTCTTCTCTGTAAGTTGCCTTGTTTATCACAACACCAGAAACGTAACTAACACAACACTTAAGGCTGTTTCTTTTTCCTGACTATTGCTCCAGTGAAGATGCATGTGATTGTCTCGCTCGACATACTGATTTCATTTCCTGTGGACACGTACCCAGTAGTGGACTCACAAGATCGTATGATAGTTCTCCTTCTACTCTTGGAGAAGTGTGCATGTGTTTTCCCATCGTGGCTGTGCTAATTTACTAACTCACACTGACAGTATGAGGCTTCACTTCCTTTTGAGCCTATGTTGTATTTTGTCTTTTTTTTTTTAATAATACAATACCCACTTTTACTAGAGTGAGGTAATAGGTAATTGAGTTCTGATTTATAACTGCCTGATGATTAGAAATATTGAAAATGTTTTCACATACTTATTTGTAAGTCTCCTTTTCAGCAATGTCTCCTTGGGTTATTCAGTCTTTTTATTTTTGTTTTTTTGAGACAAGGTTTCTCTGTAGCTTTGGTGACTGTCCTAGAACTAGCACTGTAGACCACGCTGGCCTTGAGCTCACAGAGATCCACCTGCCTCTGCCTCCTTAGTGCTGGGTTTAAAGGTGTGTGCCACCACCTGCCCGGCATGGGTCACTCAATCTTTAATTGGGTTAGCTGGTCTTTTGCTGTTGAGTTCCTGAAGTTACTTAAATATTCTGACTCTCAACCCCTTGGCAGAAGTATGACTTGCAAATATTCTCCTTCTGTTTGTTGTCTCTTTACTTGGCTGGGTATTCCCTTCTGTGAGGCAAGTCTATAGGTTTAAAAGAACATTTTCAAGATATTCTTGCATATGAGAGTCTTGCAAAATCACCTCAGTACCAGTTTCTTGACCAATTCATGACCTTAAATTTTGATGAGGTGTTTTGTTTGTTGTTTTGTTTCAATTTAAATATAGTAACCTAGAGAGGAAAATAGACCTACAAATGCCTTACTAGGATGGACATATTTATTGTACAATTTATGAACACAACAGGAAATGAGATCTAACAAGGAAGCCAAAAGTGGAGAGGGATGTTTGAGGGACATAGCCCCAGACCTCCCCAACCATGGGTCACCATTGTAGGAAACATTCACAGAACCAAAATACCAAGATAAATAATAATGAGAGAAAAGATTAGGAACAGACAGGAGCTGTGAGCACAGACTAATAAACTGAGATTGAATCATCTATGCAGATTCAAATCAGCTCCAACTTTTTCTGGGATCAATACTCCCACAGCTGCAGCCTCGGAGACTCTCCTCCTGAACAGTCCAGGAAGTTTCTTGGTTTTTGTTTTGTTTTTTTTTTCCAGTGACTACACTCTCCAGCCCTGGCTTTCCTGGAAATTTTGGCTTCTTTTTCTGCTGCCTTCCACATGGAATATATATTTGAGGGAGGAAGGTCATGTCATTTAACTCAACAATAACTCATGTACAGAAAAATTATGGTTTCTTGACTTGGTCTATAACTAATACAGCCCTTTATGTAAGCTCCCCAAGCACTGGCTGACTATAAACTATGAAAAAATGTCCAATCCGCTTTCAAGCTGAGTTCATCCCAATATTTCACATTGGCCCTCTAGTAAATCAAAGAGCCCTACCAGTCACGGGGACTTCTCTCCAGCTGCCCCCCTCCCTCCAACAATACAAAGGTATGAGCAGAGAAGGGAGAGGTAAGGTCCTTGATTCAGGGCTCCTCTGACCATGACTGGGACCTTGATGTGAAGTACTCCAAGTGGTCTCTGAAGGCAAGGACAGCAGCTGTCTTTCAGAGTTAGCTCTGGGTGACTTGGCCTTATGTTGGCTCTTCTAGTTACATGTTCCCCAGCCATTGTCACAGTAACCAGGAAGCCAATTAATATGGCCGTATACTATCAGTTTTACCTCCAGGTCACCTTGCCCGATTCAGAACTCTGTTGGCCTACCAGCTCGCCATTCAGTGTCTGCACAACTCAGCAAAACCCAAGTCTGCTATTTCCTGTACTCTGCAGTATTCCTTAGTTACTTAGTATTATCTGTGCTGTGATTTGTAGTTACCTATGTGTTTTTACACTTCCTTGAATCAGCATTAGTCTAACAATTATGTGAAGACATTCTGCTTTGATGAAAAATAGTTCTTAGATGCTCCTCTCTCTAGACACGGCCATGGCACAATTTTAGAACATTGGAAGACACTCTCATTGCTGTTTTTGCTCATCTTTTAAGATTTTTACAATGGAATATCTTTCAATATTGCTCTTTTAAAGTCTAGGTGTTGGAAAGACAGTTGGGAACCTGCATGCTGTGCAGACTTGAAGGCCTGAATCCATTCCCAGCACCCACACTGAAAGCTGGCTATAATGCTGTGCACTTGTATTCCCAGTGTTGGGGAGGGGAAAACAGAGTCCTAGTTCTCACAGGCCAGCTACAGAGCAGTCAGTGAGCCCCAGGTTCACTGAGAGACGCTGTCTCACAGAAAATAAGACAAAGGCTGATGGAAAAGGACATTCAACATTAGTTTCTGACTTACACACACACACATACGCACACATACACAGTTGCACCCATGCACACACATGTAGCTGCATGCACATACAACAAAACACACACACTGAAGACAAACGCTTAAAAGAAATCCTACACTAGCTTAGAATTGAGTATAATAGAGGGTTATTTATTTAGGGGTAGACTCACAGATTACAGTCCTCTGCTTGAATGAGGGAACATCAACCAAATCCCGCTGCAAGAAGAGAGGCCAGACAAACAGACGCGTGCTTTACGTCGGCATTTATAGTATAAGACTCCATGTCCAAGTGGGTGAGTAACTTAAAGGCTACACACACACACACACACACACACACACACACACACACACACACACGGGTGTTTGGTAGTTGGTAATAATATATTTATAGTGACAAATTTCTAAGTATGATTTTTTTAAATCTATTTTTCATAATCTAGGTAAATTTCTTCTGTTGTTAAAAAAAATGTTGAAAAATGCATAGAATTGTTATAGACAATTGTCTCCAAGCACAAGAAAATGACCAAAGGCAGAAAAAAAATGGAGGAGGCTTCTCACGGAATACCAACAGGTCTGCTAGAACTCTGTCGCCCTTCTTCCCCAGCCAAGCTGCAAGCCCATAATCTAGAGCACACATATTTTTTTTCTGCAAGGGTCAAACATCTATCTCTCCAGCTAGAGGTGACAAATGCCACTGAGTACAAGGATACAGAACTTGGAGCTTTCAAAACACCCTCCAGCACACAAGAACCAAAGGAGACTTAAGAGCTTGCAGGACAATAACAGGAGATCTAAGAAGAGTCCCAATGAGGACCCAGCATAGATAGTGTAGTAGACACCAGAGGCATTGAAACAGACCAATGACTTTGCAATGAACACTTGCAAGTAAAGATATATGGACAAAGGGGTTTACTGTATCACACTGAAGCTTCCATGCCAAGATTTTTATTTCTTTCTATTTCCCCCCTTTTTTCTCCTAAATTTTGTTTTATTTGGGGGGGGGAGTGCAGGGGCAGAGGGTGGAGGGCAGATGAAAATGGACAGAGAAATGCATGGGATCAAGATGCAGGAGATGAAAGACACACAGAAACAAAAACAGAAAATATTTTTTTTTAAAGAAAAGAGTTTGCAGGTCATAATGGCTCATACCTGTAGTCCTAGCACTTGGCAGACTGAGGCAGGAGGATCATTGAAGATTTGCAGCTATCTAAGACTCAAAATGAGTTTAAGGCTAGCTAGCCTGGGCTATAAGGAGAAACATTGTCACAAACAAACAATTGTAAAAACAAACAGAACTCATCATACTCCAGAAGAATTTACTCAACAGAGCTGGAAGAATGCAGGATTAAAGCTTTATGGGCTCAGAATATCTGAATATGACCTCTGACACTTAATTACTTGGCCTCTACACCACACAGGCATGGGGCCTTTTGGTAATGAGGGTAAAACAAGCAAACATCCATCTGAGAAAGACACCAGGAGCTGAATAGCAGGGCACAGAGAATCCCCAGGTTAAGTATGGACAATCTACTAAAATGTAAAGTAATGCTTAAAATATGGAAACTGAGCATAGTTATTTCATTCTATTAGCCACAGTGTCTAATTTTCAATTTTAAAATGTCTAGGTATTTAATACACAGGAAATAACTCTATTCTTAAAAAGTCAGTGGGATTGTAGGAGTCAGAGTAGTCAAGGACACTATAAGAAAACCCACAGGATCAACTAACATGAACTCATAGGGTTCACAGTAACTGACCCACCAATCAAGGGATGCTGTGGAACAATGCTCCTATACACTGTAAAGATTTGTCACTCGTATAGGTTTAATAAAACACTGATTGACCAGTAGCCAGGAAGGAAGTATAGGTGGGGTGACCAGACTAGGAGAATTCTGGGAAGAGGAAAGGCAAAGACACATTTGGAAGCCAGATGCTGAGGAAACAAAATTAGAATGCCTTACTGAAACCAAATGGCTTAACAAAGATAAGAACTATGGGTTAATTAAAATTGTAAGAGCTAGTTAGTAATAAGTCTGAGCAATAGGCCAAACAGTTTATTACTAATAAAAGCCTCTTTGTGTTTATTTGGGACTGAATGGCTGCGGGACAGGGAGAAACAGAAACTTCCATCTACTCAGGGAGCCTGAACGAGACTGACCATATGTTACAAATGAAACATCACTACATAGGAGGAGAAATCTAGGCTCAAGGAAAGAAAGAATGAGAGAAAAAGGAGGAGAGAATGAGGGAGTCACATGGGGCCAGAGTCAGGCAGATGTCAGACAGACAGACACAGAGAAGAAGGGACAGTAAGATATACAGAAGTAAGAAAGGTAATAAGCCCTGAGGCAAAAGGTAGATACAAAGAAACAGGCCAACTTAAGTTTAAAGAGCTAGCCTAAGCTAGGTTGAGCATTCAAAACTAATAAGAAATGTTCGTGTTGTGAATTTAGGCTTTAGCTTGTGGCCTGGTACAGGTTTGTGCATGTTAGTGCTGATATTCTCAGAGGGTAAAGTTCTTGGGTCCCTTAAAACTGAAGATACAGGTGGCTGTGAGTTGCCTGATGTGAAGCATCCTTCTTGGAAGGACAACCAGTGCTCTTAGCTGCTGAACCTTCTCTCCAGTCCTGTTTGGTGTGGTCCTTATCATAAAGGGAAACATTGTGTTGCTCTACACTTTCTCTCCTTCCCACTGGTTTTTAGTTTCATGAGAGTCATCAAAACACTACTTATTCATAAGTTATCTCATCACAGGACTACATGAAACCATGCTCACCCAAAATAACCTCTTAACACTGTTTTGTTAGGAGCATACAGATTCAACATGGTTAAGTTTCTAAAAGTAATCACTTTAGTAGCAAACTGTCTGCTTGTGGTAGGAAAGAAACGTGAGAGGAAGAGGAAGTGGATAGGATCTCAGAGAATACAAGTACAACCTGCAAGAAAGCAGGTATAATCTGTGAGGACTCAGGTATAAACTAGAGGAAGTGGGTATGATCTGAGAGAAAAAAGTAAAAGCTTCAAGGAACTAGGTATAATTAATCTGTGAGGAGGCAGGCATGAGCTGAGAGGAAGTGGGTATCTGCTGACAGGAAGTGGGTATGTGCTGAGAGGAAGTGGGTATGTGCTGACAGGAAGTGGGTATGTGCTGAGAGGAAGTAGGTATGTGCTGAGAGGAAGTGGGTAATGTGCTGAGAGGAAGTGGGTATGTGCTGAGAGGAAGTGGGTATGTGCTGAGAGGAAGTGGGTAATGTGCTGAGAGGAAGTGGGTATGTGCTGAGAGGAAGTGGGTATGAGCTTAGAGGAAGTGGGTATATGCTGAGAGGAAGTGGACATGTGCTGACAGGAAGTGGGTATGTGCTGAGAGGAAGTGGATATGTGCTGACAGGAAGTGGGTATGTGCTGACAGGAAGTGGGTATGTGCTGAGAGGAAGTGCTTATGTGCTGAGAAGTGGGTATGTGCTGACAGGAAGTGGGTATGTGCTGAGAGGAAGTGGATATGGGCTGATGGCAAACCCGTCTGGCAGAAACCAATGCAATACTTGATAGTGTCTGGAGCAACTCAGGCCAGAAAAGAAATCTTACTTGATAAATTAATTGTTTCTAAATGTAAGCTTTCATCTGGTGACATTGCCTGTTACCTGCCAGGAAAGTGAAATTACCAATGAAATGAGTTTGTGAGATTTTTTTCTGTCTGAAAATTTAAGTCACTTGATTAAAATAAAGCATTATTGAAATAGGACATTGAGACTGTTTGCCTTGAACAAGTGAATTCCTGCCTCCCGAGTTCCGCATTTGCTGTTCCCTCTGCCTGGTGCCTCCATCCCAGATCTTGATACAGCTTTAGCTTTAGTCTTTTGTTTTAATCTGGTTTTTCTGAGCTATCACTTTGCTTTGGTATTCTCTGGCCACTCTATGTGAGGCAGCACCTCTAGCCACTTTTCCGGTTTCATTTTCTTCTTGGCACATGCCAAGTCAGTCTTCATAACCATACTCTGTTAGCTCATGGTTTATGTATTTATTTTAAAACATGCCTATTAAAAGGCAAGTGCTGTAAGGACAGATTATCTTGCTTGTTCTCCACTGTTCTAGAACCTATGGTGGTCATGAAATCATTCAGGGCTCCACATTCCCTCATCAGCTCCTGATGTTCATCAAACCCTGTCCCCATGTTCTTGGCTGAAATCAAGCCACTATCAGATCCACATTCAAGTCCATGGAAACTAGGAAATGAGAGGGTGACTTAGGGTTTCTATTGGTATGAAGAGACACCATGACCATGGCAATTCTTAAAAAGGAAAGCATTTAATTGGACCCAGCTTAGAGTTTCAGAAGTTTAGTCTGTTATCATCATGGTGGGAAGCATGGCAGACATGACTGGAGGAGCTGAGATTTCTACATCTTGATCCCCAGGCAACAGTAAGTGAACTGTCCCACATTGAATGTAGCTTGGGCATAGATGAAACTTCAAAGACTGATGCCACAGTGACACACCTCCTCCAACAAGGCCACACCTCCTAATAGTGCTGCTCCCTATGGGCCAAGCCTTCAAACACATGAGTCTATGGGAGCCATATCCATTCAAACCACCACAGAAGGAGAGGGTACACCCTCATCGAGTACTTGCTTATATTCTTTTGTTCTTACAATCCAATGTCTTGACTTCAACCACATGGCCACACCAACCTGCAAAGGAGCCTAGAAAAATGTAGTTTCTACATTAGTGACCATGTGTGCTATTGTTAGTTTGTGATTTCTTTTACTAAAAGAAAACAAGAAGAAATAGGTGCAGGTGACATTTATCTGTTATTACATTTTAGGAGCCCTGGCCACAGCTAGTCATTGTCTTCTTGAAATATTTACGGTTGCTTGGTTTCATGACCCAACACTTGTGGTTTCCAATATAGCTCCCATTGGGGAACATGTTCACCATTTCTGGAGTGTTTAAAGACCAGAACAATATGAAGAAAGAGTCTTTATTTCCAGTGTCGCTCAAAAGTTTATCTCAACCACTATAGACATTAAACCTCCCTTTGTCTTCAGGAGTAACAGTGAAAAATCATATTCCCCTTTGGTGAATGTACTCAACATATCCAGGAGAGCATGGTGTAGTGATTCTTAATTTGAATTTAGGGTCTCCTATAGGCCATGGATAAGCTGAAATCTTGTTTTTAAGCTTGTGTGCATTTTTGTGCGAGAGGCTGAGTTCATAGATTGGTCAGATTCTCCAGGGACTCAGTGGTCTATATAAAAGTCACTATACTGTAGAAAAATATTAGAGATAGATTTGAAAGATTAGTATCTGAGTTCTGGTCCAGCACTTACAAGCAATACTCTTTATACAAGTTTTGTGATTTATTTGGATTCTGGTTTCTTTATCCCTAAAGTATTCTTTTGTATTGTTCCAAACATGTATCAACACTTTTTTTCCAATGTGTTTTATCAGGCCAGTAAGATGGCTCAATTAGTAAAGGTGCTTGCTACCAACTCTAACAACCTCAATTCCATGTTTGGGACCATGTGGAAGGAAAAACCCAGTTTCCGTAAGTGGTCTTTTGGTCTCTATATATGCTGCACAGCACACTACACACCACACGCACATACACACACATACACACCACACACACACACACACACACACACACACACACACACACACACCCCACACACAAATATAGTAAGAATGTTTTTAAGTGCATCTCATCTTTGCCAAAGCAAGTGTGCTATTGCAGCTCATACTAATGAGAGTACATTTTGCAGTATACTCAAGGCACTTGCTCATGATCGCACTGCACTAGCATACTTGGCTAGGATAATTTTTTGGTCACCAAATAAGTTCTGGATCAGCTCAGTGCCCTTGGGTGATTTCTTAGATCTCGTTCCCTCAAGTACCATATAGAAGAGCAGCTAGCCGTCTGTGGCTCCCTTTCTGGGTCAGTCTCATCCTGCGTCAGACAAAAGCTCTATGGGCCAGAGAGTGAGAGTCTCAGCATACATTCTTGACAGAAATGAAACCCCAAGTGTAAAGAGGAGGAATAGCTGGCGTTAGGCCAAAAGGCTAGTAATTTGCAGAGGCTGAAGATTATATTTCAAGCTGTTATCTCTTCCTAAATTTTCTATTAGGGTGACCTTGATGATCTTGACTGGGACTCTTGATGAGAGAGCTTTCTCTCATTTTCACAGTTCGGTATTTGGCTGTTCTTCAAAAAGTGATTTCAAAGTTCTTTGCGAAGCACGAGCCATATTTTTATCGAAGAGGACAGGGAGGTATGTGACATGCCCACTGAACAAGGACTAATGACGTTGTTAGGAAGGAGAGAGAGGACATCACCTCTCTATTGATTGCAGCTCACATGCATTAACACCAGACAGTGTCCTCTGCCGTGGGAAGAGAGCTCACTCCATGTTCCAACTTGGCAGGGTCCTTGGGATGAGGAATTGAGGCAACTCTGTAGGTACAAGGCCTGCAAAGATGCGGCTGGAAATAACTGAACACAACTGGTAACTATTTGGCTCTTTGAAGTGGTTTATGCCAACGGTCTGTTTCCTTTGCCAAAAATAGAAGCAATACTAAGACAATTTCCTACAAAGCCTTTCAAGTAGTTGAGATAACATCACACTGGTTAGTTTCAGAGACCAAATGTGAAGTGTAAATGTTGCCATTTCTATTCTAAAAACCGTGTGTACATGTGTGTGTAATGTATGTATGTATCCATATCCATGTGTACCATGATGAATACAAGTGTCATGGCAAGCATGTGAAGGTCAGAGGACAACCTCAGTTTCCCCCCCCCCCATTGCTTGAGATCTCTTGGTGATCTCCTCTGAGATGCCAGCCTACCTGACCTGTAAATTTCTGGGGCATCTCCTGTGTCCACCCTCTATGTCCTTGTAGGAATGCTGGGATGCTAAATGGATTCTACCACATTTAGCTTTATATGGGTTCTAGGGATTTGAACTCAGGTCTTTATGCTTGCATGGCAAGACCTTTACTCACTAAGCTATCTCTCTCCCTCCCCACTCCCAAGGCTTATTTCTTCATAGTGGTATTGTGATGGTTTTGTCAACTTGATAGAGTCTAAAATTGCCTAGAATATGGATCTCAGAGGATTATCTTGATTACATTAATAGATGTAAGAAGACTCAATTGTGGGCTGGTTCATTCCACGAGCATGTGATCCTGGATCAGATACCATGGAGCTGATACGAGCATGCAAGCATCCATCCCCATCTGCTTTCTGGTTGTAAAAGCAATGTGACCAGATGTTTCAAACCCCTGCCGCTGCCACTGCCTTGGCTTCTCTGCCACAAACTATAAAATAAGCCCCTTTCCTATAAGCTGCTCATATCAGCTCCATGGTAGAGTGTTTCACCATATCTGTGGCAAAAACAAAAAACAAAACTTAAAGCAGCTTTCCCTTGTGCATTCCAGCTAAGTGCTGGAGCACCGAGCAGTATCCCTGGTCTAAAGAACGATGTTTAAATGTCCTCTGGGAAACTTTAAAGGGTCTGGGAGTGGGGTGGAGGTGGGGGCAGAAACTGAGAGCCTGAGACTATTTCCAGTGTGTTTCTCCCTCAACCCCCACCCCAACCCAAAGCAACTTTCCAGTTGCTTCCTACTGTGGTTTGGGTTTCTATTCCCTCCAAGTTTGTGTTTTCCTTTGGTTACTATAGCGCTGGTGTTGGGAGGTGGGCCTCTAATAGCTGGCTAGTTGAGTAAGCGGCACAGCAGTTGTGTCTTTCTCTCGGGAGTGAGCCTCATTCTCCAGGGACTAGGTTAGTTAACTAGTAGTTAACTAGTAGACTAGGTAACCATGTTAGTTACCAAAAGAGGAGGCCCTCTCTTTTCTTGCATTTTTCTCCTCTGTTCTATCAAAGCCTTGGTCTGCTGATCAAAAACTCACCTACTCTGTCCATTAGCATCACCATGTAATTGTTCCGGCTTTCTCTGAAAAAAATCAAATTAGTCTTCAGAGTGTGAGGGAACATTTCATTCAAGGAGCTGCCAATGCTGAAAGAATTGCAGAAACAAAAAGCCACAGGCCCATGATGAAACTAATGTTGTTTGAACAATTTCCTTAAATGCCTTTCCTGGTGTGTGGTTTTGTTTGTTTGGTTTTTTTTTTTTTTTTCCTCTGTCATTCTTTTGTTAATACCGACAAGGAAACCACTTCTGGTTTCTGGAGTCTGAGGGGGAAGAATGAGAAAAAAAAAATTAAGTTTGTGATACCTGCTAGATTTTGCTGTCACACGCTGGGTCTCAGCCCTGGACATGGCGTTCTAAACCAACTGGGTAATTTGTGAGTTACCCGTGGGCTGGATGTTTGTGTTGCTCCCAAATTCCCGTGGTGGGAACCTGTGATCATGTGATAGAATGTGAAGATGAGGCCTTGGAGAGATGATTAAACTTTAAGGTTTGGGCCTTCAGGACTGGGGTTCATGCACTTGCGAGATAGACCAACGTCCCTTCTCTCTCCATGGTGTGGGGACAGAACTTAAGAACACAGTCCTTCACGAGTTGTGGAATCCACCATGGCTTTATCTTGGACTTCTATGATGCACAGGTGGAGAAAAAAAATGAATTTTTTTAAGCACCTGAATGTGGCATTTTTACTATAATAACCAAAAATAAGATAGGAGTATTCCCATCACAATGGGGTTTGGCTGCATTTGGAATTTATGGGAGATTTTTTAGGATCCCTGAAAAATTGTTGGATTGCCCTCGTGCTAACTGGCCAGAGGTTAGAAGTGGATAAGGAAGAAATCTAAGCCTGGCAGGTGTGATGTGGTCTTTCAGGATGTCTTGGGCAAGAAAATATCCCCAAATTCAGAAGTCCCTAACCTTCAAGGTGAAGGTGGCTTACTCAGATTCAGTGGTCACTTCATGATGGCTGAGATTTTGATCAGATGTGTCTAAACTAGAAGCCACGTCAGTAACAATAAGAGAGTAAATGCAGTTTCCCTGCTGTGGACTTCAGGGCAGGAGTCAGCAGGGTATCAGTGAGACTGAGACTATGCTGGTGAGCCACACAGCACCCTCTCCTGCCTTGGTGAGGTACTTCCACCTGTACCTGAAAGGAGCTGCCTTGGGTGACAATAGGAGATACCCCTGGAAGGAGCTTACATTTGCATTTGACAGAATAGTAAGCCCAACAGGACTCAGCTGGAGGCTGCAGAGCTAGAGGAATTCCTGGCCTTCTATTTCTCTCCTCAGGAGAGAGTGGAGTCTGGAAACAGCTGGTTTCAGGAAAACATTCTTGGGGTTAAAACTAATACCACCACTGGAAAGAGCAGCACTCATTTAGATTAATGTTTGAAAAACTGCATCCAATTACTGTACTTTCATGCTCTTTAGGCAAGTCACCAGAGTCAATCAAATCACCAATCCAATAATGGCCAAAACATCTCCGTGACAAATGAATATATTGGAATTTGTTTCTGTACCCAGCTGCACGAAAAGCACCAGGCATATTTCACGGCAGGCCAGTAACACCACTGAATGTGAGAGGCATCCAGAGCAAGAATGACTCCACGAATTGCTAGAAATGGTCTTTAGAGACCTCCCATGGCATCCCACTTCCAGGGCTTTTCTTGACCCTGCCTGTCTGATATTTTCCTTCCTCTGTGCTCTGTGAACCAGTAAGATCAGCATAGAAGCCATGCATGCAAGGAGACCTCGGCCACAGCTTCAGAGCGACAGCACCCCTGGGCTGAAAAGACTGCCAACACAGTTCCTTTCTTTACACACTATTTAGCTAGGAGAGGCCACACACCTGTAGCTTCAAATGCTCAAGAGACTGAGGCAGGAGAATCACACTGTGGCCCAAGAAATCAAGGCCAGCCTAGCCTACCCATACTGGAATTCCATCTAAGAGCGAGTCTCATATGTCCTAGAGTGATAGGTTGAATGAGAGTTGTCCCCACAGGCTCATGTATTTGAATACTTTGTTTTCAGCTGGTGGAATTGTTTGGGAAGGATTAG
>JAQHUG010000376.1:1309423-1358513 GCA_028555095.1 Dicrostonyx torquatus | reverse complement strand
GGACAGTTTTTATTTTTAAAAGTAAATTTGCAAATGAATTGATCAGGAGTCTAGGCAAATGAAAACCAAGAGTTTTAATGTAAAATCACTGTAGGAGAAAAAAAAAATCTGCTCTAGGATCTGTCTTAGAGCCAGGAAGATAGGCAGCAGTGCGTCGTAACATCTGGACTTGTACTGTTGAGAATGAAACCATGGCAGCGCTTAACGACAGCTATTTAAGCGTGTGATTTCTTTCTGAAAAAATCTAAGTCATGTCTGCTTTGGTGATGTGGATATTATTTTCTCTGTAGCATTTATTTGTACAACATAGAATTAGGGCTACTTCTAAATTGTTGTTATATTAGTTTGTTTCCTGGTGCTGCAGGAAATATCCAAGGGTAGATACTTAATAAAGATGCACTATCTTATTAAGGTGAAGATATCACTTATTAAGATAAACATTTGAATATTTTAGAAAAGGTATGTTCATGGGGCTTTGAAGAACAAAGTCTCATCCAAACACTTAGGTTTTCACAAACCATTTTTTTTTTCCCCATGTGAGGATCCTTTATCTCCTGTTTCTTGTAAGGGTTTTCTTTGTTTATTGCCTTGTTTTGTTTCAAGACAGGGTTTCTCTGTTTAGCTCTGGCTGTCCTGGAACTAGCTCTACATGTAGATCATGCTGGCCTCAAACTCGAGATCCACTTGCTTCTACCTCCTGAGTTCTGGGATTAAAGGTGTGTACCACCACCACCTGGCTTCTTTGAGTTTTTAAAGAACTAGACTGTTGGTACTCTTAAAAAAAAAATCAGACCTGCTTTGTTCTTGTCATAGTTTGTTCTTCATACCCTTCCCATTGCTGTGTGTGTGTGTGTGTGTGTGTGTATGTGTGTGGTGTGTGTGTGTATGTGCATGTGTTGTGTGTGTATGTGTGTGTGTATATGTGTGTGTGTGGCATGTAGGTTCATATGTGTGTATTTATGTGTGTACAGACATTTGGAGGCCAGGGGACAACCTGTGTTATTCTTCAGGTGCTCTTTACCATTGTGTGTGTTTCTTTCTTTAATTTTTTTGTTTTGTTTTGGTTTTGAGACAGGGTCTCTACCTGATCTGGAACTCATCAAGTAGGCTAGGCTTGCTGCCAGTGAACCCCAGAGATCTACCTGCCTCCACCTTCCCAGCAATGAGATTCCAAATATCCACTACCGAATCCATCGTTTATTATGTGGGATCTGGGGACTGAACTCAGGTCCTCATGCTTGCAAGGCAGGCACTTTCCTGACTGAGCCATCTTCCCAGCTCTCCACTATTGTTTTCTGTGCCAGGCTTTATCCCTTCCATACTGGAAATTGAACTTGGCATTGTGTGCATGCTAGGCATGGGCTCTAGCACTGAGCTATTTGCTGGCCCCCCTTACTGTTTTTTTTGTTTGTTTGTTTTTAATTTCTACATTTATTTCTTTTCTCAGATATGTGTTTTCTCCTTCCTGCTCATCAGATTCCTTACGGCAAGTGAACCTTTTCCCACAGAGTGCCAAAAGCTGGCTCCAGAAATCCAGGGTGAGATCACAAGCGCAGAGATTCTTAGACACAGTGAAGGTTCCGACCACAGGACCAGGCTCTGCTCCAGGATCACTTTGTCAGAAGAGGTCTCTTAAACATTATGAGGATTGCTTGGCAACTCCCATCTTCTGGCCCATCTTTATCAACTCAGAAATTATTAATTGGGAGTCTATTCTGTGCTACTCTTTGTACTGATGAAAGTAATTCACACTAATGAGCGATGACTGATGGGCTGAATTCTCTAAGGGACACTCACGTTTCTAAAGTGTACACACTAATCCAGATAAACCTCCCATTCACGGAGTAGATGTGAAGTCAACCCTTAACGCTCTAGTTGGGAGTTCCTAAGACAAAGGGCCTCTTTTCTACTCACTGTCCCAAATAGTTTTAGACCTTAGAAAGTGGCCAGGACAATGTAAGAGAGAGACAAACTGCACATACAGTAGTGACTCTCTGAGAGTGTAGCTGTGGTCCTGCCGACCCCACAACTCTCTAACTCAGTGGGTCTTGACCTTCCTCCGGCTGTGACCCTTGAATACAGTTCCCTATGCTGTGACGACACCCAGCCATAAAACTGTTTTCGTTGCTACTTCATAATTGTCCTTTTGCTCCTGTTATGAATAGTGATGTAAATACCTTTCTTTCTGATGGTCTTAGGTAACCCCTGTGGAAAGGTCATATTTGACCCCAAAGAGGTCTCGACCCACAGGTTGAGAACCACTGCTTTAGCTGGTGGTGGTTTGTGCTGTCTTCACCTATGTTTTAGATCATGAAGTTCATATTCAGGTCACAGTATCCCAGGTCATGCATATTTGTTCCGTTTTTATTCCTGCTGTAGTAACAAATAACGTGACCACAAGCAACTCCAGGGAGAAAGGATTTATTTGGCTTACAATTCCAAATCGCGTCTCCTCATTGAAGGAACTCGAAGCCTGTTTGCTATTCCATACAGTGTGACCCCTGACCCATGAATGACCTCACTTCATGGCTAAAGAAGCACAGTGGAAATCATGCACAATGTTGTTTGCAGCCTGGCTCCTAAGTTCCTGCTCCACTAGCTCTTTTATACAGTTCAGAACCACCTGCCCAGGGAATGGTGCTAACCACAGAGCACTGGACCCTCCCACATTAGATAATAATGGACAAACCCACAGATTGCTCATAGGCTAGCCCGGTCTAGGCAAGTCCTTTAAGTGAGGCTTTTGCAAGTGATTCTAGGTTGTGGTATGTCTAGATTTTAAACTAACCAACATATATATTTATATATGTGTGTATACATATATACACATTTATACACACACATATATATAATATATATACACATATATGTATGTAACACACACACACACACACAGAGTTTCTTTCATTGTGAGTTCTTCTTCCCATGATCCCATTCCTCAATTTTTCATGGAATATTCTCGGGATGCACAACCCTTTAAAGGTTTTCAGGGCAGTAGTTCTCACCTTCCCCCCAGCCCCTGATTACTGGACTATTTAAAATGAGTTGGGAATGAGAGAGGAGAGGCATCAGACACATGTGGTCTAACCTAAATGGTCTGTTTTGAATCCCAGGCAACCCACAGTGAAAGCCCCATCTGGCCTGGGCCACCTTGCAGAGGTTAATATCTCTGGCTTGTTCAGAGTCCTATCAGCTTATGCCCCTGAACGTCAGTTTTGTTCTCAACTCGACACACCTTGGAAAAGGAAACCATCGCTGAGGAATTACCTCCAACAGGCTGGCCTGTGGGGTTGTCTGGGGAACACTGCCTTGGTTGCTAGGAGGAGAGCCAGGCTGCTGCAGGCTGAATGAACCATCCTGAGCAGGTGACCCTAAGAAAGGAAGCTGAAGGTGAGCCGGCAAGTAGCATACCACCTTGGTTTCTGCTTCAGTTCCTGCCTTTAGATTGGTTCCTCAGCTTCCCTTCGGTAACAGACTTTAATGGGTAAGCCAAACAAATCCTGTTCTCTTCATCCTTTGGGGAATGATAGTCATCACGGTAACAGAAAAACAAACCAGGACTCTGGGAATGTAATGCAAATCCCAGGCTATATCACTTCTGCTTCTGGCGATTAAAACCAAACAAAAACCGATTATGTGGTGTGCCCGATAGAGCAGCTCTGTCAACTATCAGGAGCTGCAATCAGAGATCGGTGTCAGAAAAGCTTCGCTGGCTCTTTCCGTTCTGGAAACTTCTCAGCGGTGGAAAGAGAGACAAGAGTGAAACAGGTGTGTGAGGGGACAGAGCTCCCCCATTTCATATCTGCTAGAAGGACTTTCTCGTATCGATCGTGTATCCTTGTTCTCAGTGGAGTGCTAGTAGCGTTAGTAGGACCAAGAAAAAAAAAGCACCCTCTGATTCACAGCCACGGAGTGCAGGAGCTGCGCCTGGCCCTGCAGGACATGTTTAACTGTAACTCCTACCGCTTGCGTTTTTACCGTCCGGGCTAGGTCTTGAACCTATATCCTAGTACCCTTTATTAGCCTTTGGTAGACGGGTCGCTTGGGATATAGAAAGAGAGCAAGTTTCCAAAGTGCGAAGACAAACGTCGTCAAATATAGTCAAATTCTTCAGCACGCACTGTTTATGAGAGGGAAGTCAGCGAGCCCCAAGAGGTCGCTGGTGGCGCAGGAACCGAGACCAGATTGTAGAGAATGGAGGAAGAAAAAAAAAAAAAACCACACACACCCAGAAACTTTCTTCCTTGTTGCTGATCCTCGGCCCCCTCCTCCCCGCCCCCTGCCCGCCCCAGCAGAAGCCGTAACGTGACACCAGGCAGAGCGAGGAGCCCCGGAGTGGAGAAGGAGAAGAGAGCCGGGGAGGGAGGAGAGCCGGCCGCCTTGCTCAGGGGAGAAAGGGGAGGAGAGGAAAGGAGGGAAGCCCCTGTCAAGGAGGTGGAGCGAGAGGGTGGTGTCCGCCTCCCGATCCTCCCTGCCTTGAGCTAGCCGAGCCTGAGTCGGGACCAAACACGCCGCCCGAGACCCACACAAAGCCCGGGGGGTCCACGCTGGCGCTCGTGGCGAGCCGTGAGCGAGCCCGGAGCACAGCTGGACCTGGGGCGCGGGGCTGCTAGCGGGACGCGCGACCAGGCGCGGGCTACGATCGCCACCCCCACAGCGGGGCCCGGGACATCTCGGGCCCTTCGGGGCCGCAGCGGGAGACGGGGACCAAGATGGGAAGAGTGCCCTGAGTCCGGCAACTTCGGCCCCTCCCCGCCCCCACCCGGCTGTCCTCGGCGCGTTCCTCTCCATGTGCAGCCGGCCGGCCAGGCGCTCCGGCTGGCGGCGGATGGGTGACCTCTTCCTGGCCCGGGCGGGCTGTGCGAGGCGGTGGAGCCGGCGATGAAGAAGAAGCAGCAGCAGCAGCATCCCGGCGGCGGCGAGGATCCCTGGCCCCATGGGGCCCCTGTGGGGGGCGCCCCTCCGTGCCTGGGTGGCTGCAAGCGCCGGATCCCGATGCTGCCTTTCTTACGCTTCTCCCTCCGGGACTACGGTTTCTGCATGGCCACCCTGCTGGTCTTCTGCCTAGGCTCCCTCTTCTACCAGCTCAGCGGAGGACCCCCTCGCTTCCTGCTCGACCTGCGGCAGTATTTGGGTAAGGAAGGGAGGAGTCGGACCGACAAAGTTGGGCACCCGGGGAAAGAGTGATAAGCGAAGAACATCTCAAGCTGTCACAGCCACCACGGTCCCTGAGGTTCTACTAGGTGCGATGCCAGTGAGCATCCCTGCTAGTGGCAACTGGGAGCGCCTGCTTCCTTCTGAGCGCCCGACTGTCCGCAGCTGCATGGGGCGCCAAGCAGATACCCCGAGGCCGGAACACCACGTACCTGTCCGCCCCCCCCCCCCTCCAACTGGGGCAGTGTATGTGAGTGTGTGTGTATGCTCTGGCTTGGCGGTGCGGAGATAGTCCTTTCTCTGATTATGGTTAATGACTTTCAATCCAGTCCGGTCTGGCGTTTTGGGTTGTGTGATCTGGTTTAGCCCTGCTTTCCAGGCACTTCTAGAAATTCTACCCAGTGGGTCCCCCTTTTGTGGGTTAGCTCAGATGGCTCCACTCTGTCCCTGGGCTGGTTTGTCCTTTGGCAGCACCTGCGCACCCTGCGGACTGCAGCGAGAGGGCGGGAGGAATTGGGGTTGTATCTTAGGTGCCAGTCAGCGGCCTCGCCTCCGCTGACCTGTCGAACTTCCGCTCTGTGTGTGTCTCAAGTCAGAACTTTTTTTTTTTTCTTTTTGGTATGTGGCTAAGGAAAAGGCTGGAACCCAAGAAAACAGAGATTTCAGTGAGGTGTGACTTCGCGGCTCTCTCATCCGGGCTTCTGAGTGCCAGGGCAGGACCAACACTCACTGAGGTCCCAGGGATGATGCTGGCTTGGCCAAGCGAGGATACAGATTTCTTCTGTAGTCAAAAGAGATCCTGTGGAGGTTGTTCTGAGATGGTAACCGTGAGCTGAAGCGCTGCAAACACTGGTCACCTGCAGGCTCAGGGTCGGTTCAGGTGGAGCCTCTGTCAAAGTGCTGGAAACAGAATGGGCTAAATGACCTGCCAAACCTGAGACTTCTACATTTACCTCAAAGGTCCTCTCCCCACGGAAGCAACAGGTCTAGACAGCAGACAGTTTGGAAGGAAAACAAGAAAACCCCAGAAGCACAACAACAAACGCCTTAGGGAGTTTGGAAGCGTTGTAAACTGATAAACTAGTATTCAGATTTTTAAAAGCTAAAAATTTCATTTCAGTAAAAGTGCTGGAGGCACATGATTTTTTTTTTTTTGCAAGAACCTCAATGGAAAATTAAAGAAAAATATTGCCCTGGTCATATTGCCGAAGCACAATTCTTAGCATCTGGCTTTCTGGATTTTGGGCTAAGAGGCCCTTTTTATTGGTCAATGTAACCTTCATTCTTTGTAAATTTGTATTTTGGAGTCTTGAGCCTTTCTTCCCGGCTCTGAGACCTCTGCTCCTGCTTCTGGTAACTTTATCTCCACTGTCAGGACCGATCAGTGTTCGCTAGTCCTAGGAGGTGTTGAAGCTCAGGGATATCCCTCCAGAGACTCAGATAGTGTGCCACGCCCCCCACCAAGCTCCTTCTTTCAAGTGCGGAGGTCTGGGGTATAGAGGAAAATGTGTTGTGTGGGGTTGGGAGGCCACTGTGTCCACTCTTTCCAGCGTGGCTTTGAGCACAGTACTCAAACTTTGCAGCTTTGGCCTTTGTATAATTAGGGATTTGACTCACTGTTCCTCGGACCTGAACCTGGCTCATGCAGTTTGGTGGTTCTGTTACCCTTTAGGAGAAGGAGGAAGCTGGAGTGGGGATTAGGAGCAAGGACATTTGAAGATGGCTCTCATCTGCTCACACTCTGTTTTAGAAGGCCTGATGAAAATGGAGGCAGGCTCAGGTGGTAGAAGAGAGAATGGGCCGTTTCCCTGGAGGGCTGAGTATTCTTCACTAACTGACCATTTTCTGATGGACATGGTGGGTTAGACATATCATCTTTGTGAAATGAAAATAGAATTGCCTTGCCAAATCTCTTCCTTGTCATTTTATCATATAGATAAAATAGTCTCTTCTGGGGAAAGTGGGCTTGTGGTCTTTCAAATGCTCTAAAATATATCCCGAGATCCTGGATTATATCAGGCCAAGCTATCTGCAGACTCGCTCTGTCTCTCTCTCTCTCTCTCTCTCTCTCTCTCATATTTAAGAGTTTGTCCATACAAAATATACTCTGTCTCTCTTTCTTTTGTATTTTACAGTTTATCTAGACAGAATATACAGTTAGTAAAAAAAATCCTGTCTGTTTCCCTCTTAACCAGTTTTGGAGGTATTTTTTTCCTTCAAATGTAAATGTGTACAAAGCCCAGTATTTATAGATCAAAATAGTATATTAAACATGTTCTTTACAGACTATAATTTCAATATTTGGCCTATATTATACATTCCCTGTATAATTATTACTGCTTGATTATTATTGCTCAAATTAATGACTGAACCTATTTTACCAGGTAGGTAGAATAATATTTAATGTGTTGAATATTCTTATGAAAAGGCAAAACGTCACAGATCTTCGTGATGAAAGTTATGAGCATTAACTGCGCCAGTCAGTGCACACGCAGATGAAAGCTAATCCATGTTGTGGCACTACTGGCAGCTTCTATTGTGTGTCCAAGTTTTGTATAGGAAAATTGAAGGCTGAGAATTAGTGGATCTAGAATGGCCACCAAAGGACAGTAGTGAAATGTTTCATTCATCCTTGGCTTGGTGAAAGGGAGTTGAAGCCTTATGGTGAGGTTTTTAGGTCAGGTCATTGGGGAGGGGTGTGCCCTCCAAAAGGGTTGTTGAGCACTGGGCTCTTCCTCTTTCAGCATCCAGATATGATGCAAGAGAGTCTCCTTTACTGTGTGCTCCCTCCGTGACACGCTAGGTCACCGCAGGTCCAATGTAATGGACATTGGTCAGTTATGGATAAGTAGCTCCAAATCTGAGAGCCAAAACCAGATTTCAAAGTTGGTTCATCTCAGGTACTTGCTATAGTCAAGGAAAACTGCTTACCATGGGAGGAGGATGTACAGAAAGGGAAGCAGGACCTGCCTCCAAAGACTACAGTGCCTACTTTGAGTTTCTTGTGAGGTCAGCAGAGAAACGAAACCATTGAAGCCACCGGTCTGTCCAAACTCTGCCTTTCTGTTTGTGTTCGTTACATTTCTTCTGACAGATTACATGACACAAGCCACTTGAGGAAAGAGGACTTTATAGTTTCAGTCTGATCCGGGGATGGCATGGCAGAGTATATGGTGAGGGCTTTGTCACATGGTGAGGAGCTAGAAGCAAGGCCTGGCCGTCACTCCTCAAAGGCGTGCTCCTAGTGGCTTGGATCTGCCAAATGGGCCCATTTCCAAGGGTTCTATAACCTCCCCAAACTGCAACATCAGCTGGAGACCAAGTGTTCAAACATGTGAGCTGTTAGGGACATCTCACATTCAAACCATGATCCCATTAATGGCGGCCGTACTGCCTCTGATAAAAAAATGGACTCTCTCTCACAGCTGGATAGTCAGAGGTGAGGGACAGGGAACTGTAGTTCTCACTGGTCTTTCCCTGGAAGTTCTCTGTACAGGCTCCTGGTTCTGTGTGGGTCCTCAGATCTGTAGCTTCCGTATCTTGGGAATTTGTTGCATATTCAAATTCTCAGGAAATTCCAAGTTCTTTCCAGACTTTCTGGATGAGCCCGGGCCTGGCCAAGCAGGCTGCATCTAAGCAAGATCTCAGGTGATCTTGCCAGGGCCACAGACTGAAAACCATCATTCTGCTGCAAGCCATTGCTTTCACAAGCCATCAAAGGTATTTGAGCAAAAGAGGTGGAAGGGGAATTGATTTTTATAAAGAGATTTCAAGGTCATAACGATGGTTCCATTTTTAATTTCAAGTGATTTAAATGCAGTTTGTTTTACGGCTTAAGGCCCATTGTTTTGGGAGGTGGGAGGTGGCAGCGGGGAGCAGCAGTCCCTCCTGACTTTACACTTCTTGAGATTTTTTTTTTATTGTTAAAGGAAAAATTTACATTTACTCCCCTTGTCCCAGGCCCTCCAGCTCTCCCATTACCTCATCGCCCTCCCCCTGCTTCCTTAAGATGGGGCAGGATACCCTGCCCTGTGGAAAGCCCAAGGCCCTCCCCCCTCCATCTCGGTCTAAGAAGGTGTGCATCCATATAGAATGGGTTCCCAAAAAGCCAATACATGCAGAAGAGATAGTTAGGTCCCAATGCCATTATCATTGGCTTCTCAGCCAATCCCCATTGGCAGCCACACTCAGAGAGTCCGGTTTGGTCATATGCTCATTTAGTCCTGGTCCAGCTGGATTTGATTAGCTCCCAATAGATCAAGCACATTGTTTCAGTGAGTGGGCCACACTTCTTGAGATTTTGAAGTGAGGGCAAAGTGGGCACCAGGAAGCAGGGTGTGGGTAGGGAAGAGACAGGAGACAAGGTGAGCGAGGAACCACGGTCAAAGGGTCCTTCCAGCCAGTTTGCAGAAGGACAGACTGTATTCTTCTAAAGGGAACTTCCTGCTGCAACAGATTCGAAAAGAGGAAAGAAGTTGGGAGAGGAAAACGAAGCGGCAGGGTAAAGCACATCTAACGCTCTCCTTAAGCATGGGGGCCCAGAGTTTTCCCAATTCAGTGGAATAATATCTTAAAAAATTGCATATACATATAGTTACACATATGTTTTAATAATACATATATACACTATAATTACATATATGTTTTCATACATATGATGTGGGATGTCCTTCTGTATATGTGTTGCTTTTATTGGATAATGAATAAAGCTGTTTCTGCCAATGACTTAGCAAAGCAAAGCCAGGTGGTAAATCCAAACAGATATAGAAAGAGACTCCAGGAGTCAAGGAGATGCCATGTAGCTGTCAAAGGAGACAGATGCCAGAACCTTACTGGTAAACCACAATCCTCATGGCAATACATAGAATAATAGGAATGGGTTAATTTAAGATGTAAGAGTTAGTTCATCAAAAATCTAAGCTAATAGGCCAAACACCATTGTAATTAAAATAGTTTCTGTGTGATTATTTTGGGTCTGGGTGTCCGGGAAACAAATGAATGGCCTCTGCCTACATACACACACACACACACACATACACACACACACACACACATATATATATATACTATCTATCTATCTATCTATCTATCTATCTATCTATCTTATCTATTGTATGTGTGTGTGCAGGTGTCATGGCACATACATAGAGATTAGAAGGCAACTCAGAGTCAGTTCTTTTACCTTTATAAGGACCCCAGGATTGTACTCAGATCCGTAGCATTGTGCAGCAAATGCCTTTTACCATTGCATGAGTTTAGCAACCTGAAATTCTATTTTTTTCTTCTGAGACAAGGTCTCATTTTGTAGCTCTCATTGTCCTGGAACTCACTCTATAGGCCAGGCTGGCCCTGAACACAGAGATCCACCTGCCTCTGCCTCCAGAGTGCTGGAATTAAAGGTGTGCACCACCACCACCCACTACACCCAGCTCATCCCCTCCCTACACCTTCTTTCTGCATGGAAACTTTGATTTGCTATAGAAAACAAAATACCCCCCCCACTCCTCTGTGAAATTAGGTTATAAAGCAGCCCACTTGGCAGCAGTCTTACCACTTCTGAGCTGTGGAAATATCAAAAACTTGGACACATATTATTTAGATTGATATAAACAAAATGAGCCAGATGGTTCACTACTGATCTTGTACAACCGGCAGACGGTTAAGATTTATCATCGAGCCTTGGAGATGTGATTTAGCCTTTATGAGAGCTAAATTCGTTGGATGGATCTCCAGTTGATAGGCTTTCCTTTCCATTTCTAATTTATAGCATCTTAAATGGAGACACAGTGCTTTTCCTCAAAATTGCCCATTTCTACGTGTATTATATACAACAAGCCTGGGAATTTAGAGTCAGAAAATGAAGGAAAAAAAGATGTGATTTCATTGAATTTTTGAAATTCTCTAACTTTAAATAAATTTAAAGGGAAATGTGAAAATAGAGGTCCAGACCTGTTACAGAAGCTGTTTTGCTAAGCCCTAAGAACCCCAATTCTATTTTTCTTCTGCGCATCACACGTGGCTTAAATGCCATAGTTGAGGCTGCACACAGTCAACTGGGAATGAATGCATAAAATATGACGTTATCAATAGAAATTGTTGACGTGGAAAAATGAGATTCTTGTTTATAGCGGCATGCTCGTCTCGGAGGATGAGTTGGGGACACAGAGGCAGTGTATTAGAAGAAAGACGGGAAAGGCATCCAACTGTAGCAGCCTGTTCTGTAAACACAGACCACGGATGAGGGGGGAGCATTCTGCCTAGTAAACCGTTTTTAATGTAGGCTAGTCTCAGTCTGAATTGTTTAACAGCACAGATAAGTATGGATTCTCCAGATAGCATCTTTCTCCACATTTCCTGACATCCATCTAGGCTTAGGATACGAGCTGGATAGGAAGGGGGGAAGCTAGAAATAAAATAGCCAAGCCTTTTCATTCTGGGAGAGAAACCATGTCTGTTGTCTGACAGAGGAATGCTGAAGGAGAAAAACTAGCTTGCCCTGCAGCTGTACTGATGGGGTCAGGTGATGGGCAGTGAAAAGACGCCCCACTGGATGAATTGCAACCCGTAGAATTATTAGTTGTTGCTCACTTCTTCTTTTCTTTTTTTTTTTTTTACAGCAGTGACCACAAATAAACTTTGTCTCACCCATGTTTATCATGTTATAGAAACCCACCTCTAGACCAACAGTGACGTAGGTCTTTTTGTCTATTAGAAGTAGGGATGGAATGACTAACATGCCTCCCATTGGGAATTCTGGTTTGCAAAAGTCAGCAGAATGCAGCAGTTGTCTGGCAGGACAATTCCAAATGATGTCCACTTCAGTTTTTGACACTTACTGAGATACAATCCATGCATTTTAGAATTGATCTATGTAGAGGTTTTAAATCTTGTTAACAGTTTTCAGTGTATTCTTTAGATCTGTATAGTCATCTCCACAACCACCTGAAGACTATGTTCATCCCAAGGAGAAAATGCCTAGCCTCTATTTAGCACCCCGCTGGTGATGGGGCCTCTTTACTCCAGCCCTAAGCAGCCCTGGTTTTCTGACATCTGTAGATTTGCCCGTTTGGTTCTTTTCTTAGAATTGGAATTATTTAATATATAGTCTTTTGTGACTGGTCTTTGTTTGTTCCTTTGTTTTTCTAGACAAGATTTCTTTGCATAGCCCTGGCTGTCCTGAAACTCTCTCTGTGGACCAGACTGGTCTCAACCTCAGAGATCCACCTCTCTGCTGAGTGCTAGGATTAAAGACATCTGCCACCACCACCTACCTGGCTGTGAATGGTCCTTTTTACCTGGCATAATACTTACCAGGCTCACCCATATTATATAGTGTACATGATTCCTTTTAATAGCTTGCTAATATTCCATAACTGGCTTTCAAAATTATAGAAAGGAACATTCCTTGGCATTTTACAGATAAGACCATATTTGTGTATCTATTCATTTATTAATGGAAGTTGAAGAGTTCATGGGAGCCATCCAGAGTCATCCCAGAGCACACTGTGTTTACTTTTGCTTGGTTTTGGCTATCTCATACTCAGTTACAAGGACTTCTACTTTTCATTCCTAGTATTGCCAACCCCTTTAATCCTAACATTGAAGCATAACCTTTTAATATTTTTATATGATAAATAAAAAGTACTATATAATTCCAGGAGAATGGAAATGGAGAGAAGGAAGACAGAAGTCTTGTCTTTTGAGTAGGATGAGCAATGGAGGTCTACAAGCAATAGGATGGGGAAGGTCCACCTTTTGTCTACCGTGACACTGTTGGTGTCTAGAACCCTCTTTTCCATTCTTCTGAGTGTGTACTTCAGAGTGTAATTGCTGGGTCCCATGGCAATTCTATATTTAAGTTACTGAAGAATCGCCATAGTGACTGTGTTCTTTCTTGGTTCCATCACTGATGTATGGATTCAGTTTCCCAGTACCCTCAGCAACTATTGGAGACCAGCTTCGACAAGGATGCCACTTACCAGGGTAAGTGATAGAAAGAGATAGTAAAGAGAACAAAAGCGTTAGTGAAAAATGATAAGCAGAAGCATAAGATAGTGCTGGGAGGGAATTCCAGTGAATACTGAAAAATTGTCCTTAAATACCCTGACCCTAGAAGGTGGGAGTAAGATAAACACTGCATTAACACGATACAAGGAAAGAACTGACCAGTTGAAGGCTTAAGGGCTACATTCTTGTTAAACATTCTGTTGCCAAAACAAGACAAGTAACACTCACACCCTAGACCAAAACATTCTGTAGGCAAACCACTCCCTGGATGGAATCCATTGTTATCTCCCAAAGGGAATAGGAACCTCGTTGGATCCTTAGACTTTTGTTTGAGGTTGAAACAGATCTACTTCTTAATACCTAAAATACCAGGTCTGGATATTAGCCACACCTGTTATCTGAAGTGTGGATAATGACCTTGAGAAAGCAGAACTCTCTGGTCTAAATCAGGGTGGAATGGAGCCTTGACCTTTGAGGTAGAAACCAATCTATTTCTTGATACCTGATTACCAGGTCTGGTTATTAGCCACACCTGTTATTTGATCTGTTGACAATAACCTTGTAGAAACAGAAGTAAGTTTCAACTCTTTGACCTTTAGTCAAGGTAGAATAGACCCATACCAATGGACTCTGTCAAGCAACACTTATTTTTCAATTAAAATAATTGTTGCCATCTTCACGAATATGAAGTAGTGTGCCATGGTGGTTGTGTTTTGTGTTTTCCTAGTACTGAGTGGCTACTAGATGCTTTCATGAGTGTCTTGACCACTTGTGTATCTTTTCTGGGCAAAAATCTATTCACTTCTTTTGCAACTTTAGAATGTTTTTCTTTTTTGTTGTAGAGTTGTAAATGTTTGTGTATTTTGGATAAGAGACTCTTATCAGATAGAGGGTTTTGCTATCAAGTTGGGGCTGGGAAGAATAATTCTGATTTAAACACCATGTTCTTGATTATCTTCTTTGTGTTATCCTTTCCAAGGATAACAAGCTAACATTACATGATGGCCATTTCCAAAGTGCTAAGTGTGGAGTCCTGGTAGACAGACAACCTCAGATAATTCTGATAACTGATTGGGAGAGCAAGGGCCTTTTTCTAAGGAATATTGAAGTTCTGTTTTCTAGTAATGGATCTCTTTGAACAATAAATATTGGTTATCTGTATTTTAGTCTAAATATGTGCCAACTCAGGCTGGAAATGACTTAGTGATTCTCAACCTTCCTAATGCTGTGATCCTTTAATACAGTTCCTCATGTGTGGTGACCCCAACCATAAATTTATTTCATTGCTACTTTATAACTAATTTTGCTATTGTTAAGAATTGTAACAAATATGATGCAGGATATCTAATATATGATCCACAAAGGGGTTGAGAACTGCTGACTTACTGGACAAAGTACTTGCCATAAAAGTATGATAGCTGGGGACTGGAGAGATGGCTCAGCGATTAAAAGTACTGACTACGCTTCCAGAGGATCAGAGTTCAATTCCCAGCACTCACATGGCAGCTCACAACTCTCTGTAACTCCAAAATCTGATACCTTCACACAGACATACATTGTTGACAGTGGTTTCTGTCCTGCCTGATCCCACAGCTGTTCAGTCCCAAAGAAACACACAGAGGTCTACATTAATCGTAAACTGGTTGGCCTATTAGCTTAGGCTTCTTATTAACTCTTTCTTACATCTTAAATTAGCCCATCATTCTTGTCTGTGTTAGCGTGTTGTTTGGTACCTTTATTAGTGAGGTGTCCTCATCTTGCTCCCTCTGTTTCTGGGTGCTGACTGAAGATTGGCCTTTCCTCTTCCCAGAATTCTCCTGTTCTCGTCACCCTGCCTCTACTCCCTGCCTGGCTACTGGCCAATCAGCATTTTATTAAAGTACAAGTAACAAATCTTTACAATGTATAAGACCAATGTCCCACATCACTTTCCCTCCCTTTCCCCACTGCCCCCAACAAAACCTCTGAATCTAATCTCCTTTGTGTAGGAGGAGGCCGCTTGTGGCACTCTTTTCGGAGATTGGGGAACCTTTGGAAGTGAGGCCTAGCTGAAGGAGTGGGTCCATGGAGTGTACTATCCGTGCCCACGCCTGCTTGATCTCTACTTCTCTGTTGGTCAAAGCGAACGTGTCTCCATCCACCACACATTCCTGTAATCAACATCTCTGTCAAGCACACAAGACCAAGTGACCAGGACTGAACCCTGAGAAATCATTGGCCAACTGAACTCTTCCCGTTGTATTGCTTCTGTCATGATTCTACCACAGCAATGCAAAGGCTAACACCACACTGTGACCCGCAGCCTTCAGTCCAATCACTCAAGGAAAAGGCGGCCAGATCTCTGTGGTTGAGAATGGTGTGTCTACATAATGTATCCCAGGCCAGCCAAGGATGCAGCATGGTATATGTCAGCATCTGGCCTTTGGGTGGAAGGGGGCAGGTATTTGGAGTAGCGCAGCTCCTCTTTAAAAAGAGAGGGAGGTGGGTTCCACTCTCTAGTGTTGAGCTAGTTCTGAAATGCTCACCAACTCTGAAATAGTAGCATGAACTGCCAACTGTACCAAATAAGATTTCACCAAGGAGATGTTAACCTCCAGTTTGGGGCACTGCTTCAATACGTTCAGGTAAGTCTGCATGAAGTTGTCACTTGTGGCTATTCCTTCCTGTTTGACTAAGCTGATCAAAGAGCTTGCTTTTTCTTTATCTTCATCACTTGTATCTAGTGATAGCACCATTGTCCCACAGCACCTTTGTTTAGCTTTCTTCCTGACAATTATCCATACATCTTGTAACCAACACTTAAACAAAGAAAAACGTCCATAATCCACTTTTGGGGAATGTGGAATAGTTTTCTAGGCTACTTCTTGCTGATTGGAGATACTGATAATCTTACAGGAACCTAAAGAAAATTTTGAATTATGGTCAAGTCCTGACTTGAATATTCCATGAGGCTTGATCATCTCAGCCAGCAGTCTTGAAACTGTTCTGGATGTAGAACTCAGAGGAAACTCCAACAGAGGTTCTCTGAAATGTTGGATCATCTGAACCATCCACTCCTATCAGGAATTTTTCAAGGGGTCTTCCTTGGTCAAACCTGATTTTTCTTAACCCAGAATGAATCCACAGCCTCTCATTTCCTGTGGAAGCAAAAGCAAAACCTCTTATCCAAAGTAACATATCTTTTGACTTAAATTTTGAAATCAAGGCATTTTCAAACATACATGTTTGATTAATCCAGCAGTATTTATAATCAAATGTCTTTTAGCAGCTGTTGCCCCTTCCTCAGCCATCAAACAATTCAAAGGCAACATAATAACTTACAGTATCCAGATTCTCTTGTGTTTTTTCCATTTTTATGTGGCTTTATTTTAAACTCTCTTTTGTTTTTATTTTTAATTTTTGGTTTTTTGAGACAGGGTTTCTCTGAGTATCTTTGGCTGTCCTGGCACTCACTCTGTAGACCAGGCTGTCCTTGAACTCACAGAAATCCGCTTATCTCTGCCTCCCAAGTGTTGGTATTAAAGGTGTGTGCCACCACACCCAACTACTCTCTTTCTTTTTTTATTTTAAGGACTTTATCCTTTTTCTTTTCTCTCCTAAGCCTACATATAGTTTTTTTTTTAACACACTGTAAATTGTTTAGATGTTTTCTTCGTCTAAATCTATTTTTACTGTATATCCCTTTTTCTGACCACATGAACCTTTAATTTGCTAAGTAATATGGTTAGGATTAAAGCCGTGGCTTTGATGGCTGGATTCACCCCATTCCTTAGCCTTCTGAGAGTTTAGCCTCATGGTGGAGGTACTGGCTGGAACCATGTTTATTGTCACAACTCTGTGGAGTTTCAAGGTCCTGCCACCACCAAGAATCATACTGTTGGCTATTCATAAACACCATTTAAGTGTTTGGTGGCAGGGCCTCTTAAAAGAGCTGCAAGGTTTTTGCAGCTAAGCTGAGTCAGGAAGCCTCTCTTAAATGAGACACACTTGCCTCTAGCAAACAGAGCCCACCTGAGAAAATGCTGCTAACAAGAAGCCATGCTTAACTCTGTTCTTTTTTGTCTAGAATTACTTCCCATACTCTCTCAGGTTTTAAGTAGATTTAGTTGTCCACATTGGTGCAATTTGTTAGCAGTGGTTTTTGTCTCGCCTGGTCACACAGCTGTTCAGTCCCAAAGAAACACACAGAGGTCTACATTAATCATAAACTGGTTGGCCTATTGCTTAGGCTTCTTATTAACTCTTTTTTACATCTTGAATTAGCCCATCATTCTTGTCTGTGTTAGCCATGTGACTTGGTACCTTTGTTAGTGAGGCGTTCTCATCTTGCTTCCTCTGCATCTGGGTAACAACTGCAGACTGAGTCTTTCCTCTTCCCAGAATCCTCCTGTTCTCATCACCCCACCTCTACTTCCTGCCTGGTCACCCTGCCTATACTTCCTGCCTGGCTGCTAGCCAATCAGTGTTTTATTAAAGTACAAGCAACATGCCGGGCAGTGGTGGTGCACGCCTTTAATCCCAGCACTCGGGAGGCAGAGGCAGGCAGATCTCTGTGAGTACAAGACCAGCCTGGTCTACAAGAGCTAGTTCCAGGACAGGCTCCAAAGCTACAGAGAAACCCTGTCTCGAAAAACAAACAAACAAACAAAAAAAACCCAACAAAACAAGTACAAGCAACAAATCTGTACAATGTATAAGACCATTGTCCCACAGCAATACATGGAGGCAAAACACCAATGCACATAAAATAAAAATAATTATTTTTGAAAGTATAAAAACTGTAGTTTGGATACCTAGAGTCTATGGAAAAGCTGTGCAGGCCTTGTGGCCACTTGTAATCCTTATACTCAGTAGTAAGAGACAGGGATCCTATGAACTGTGAGCTCTGGGTTCATTGAGAGCTAGTACCTCAGTAAATAAAGTATAGCATGACTGAGGAAAATGCCCAGTATCAACTTCAGGCCTCTATATGCACAGACACATGCATGCCCACCCCGACACATGTACTCACGTGTTAGTACACATACACACACACATGCACCACATGCAAAAAATACATGATAGCTCATGTACAGTCACCACTGACCTACTTTAGAGATATCATGTAAACACTGTGTTTTGCATGAGGAAGGTGAATGTAGCCACTTTGAGTGACAGAGTGTGTACAACGGATGTGTTTTGTGTTTTGTCCTCCTATCTGTTAACTGGAATAGAGCTGATAAGCTCATCAGTTTAAAGATTTTGGTACATTGTGTTCCTTTATACAATGTACCATGATACTATCAAGGAAATCTTGAGCAATTTTGGAAAGTTAAGGTTCATATGCAGTTAGTTTATTTTTGTATACGTATTGTATCAATGTGAAGGACAAATTTATATTAACCACATTTTCAATCATGTTTCTGTTTAGTAAAATGACGTGATTGTGTTTAGGAAGCAATATTATTTTTCCAAAAGATCTAGAAATTTTTAGATTTCTAAACTTAAATTTTACTTTTAAAGTTTAATTAATATTAAAATTTATTTTTAAAACTGAAAACAAGCTTTAAGTATGTTTATATATGTATACTTTAATGTTGTCTATTAGAACTTTAATTGGTATGGTTTAAAACAGCCATATTTGAAATTATTAGGGATAAAACAGAATATTGCATTTTCCTTCATATGCAGGATCAATATCTAAGTGTGTGTAATGAAAGCAGAGGGCAAATTGATTTTTGAGAAAGGGTGTTTGTAAGGGCATCAGAATGGAACAAAGTACAATGATTTATGCGTGTGAAAATGTTATGATTTGTACACTAGCTAAACACTTGATCAGGGCAATGCTAACCAAATCGTATAAAATTGCTGGAAGACAAGTGTGGTGGTTTGAATGAAAATGGCCCCCATAGGCTTATAGGAAGTGGCACTATTAGGAGGTGAGGTCTTGTTGGAGGAAGTGTGCCAGGTCCAGTGTCGCTATCTCTTCCTGCTGCCTGCTGATCTGAATGTAGAACTCTAGGCTCCTTTCCAGCACCCTGTCTGCCTGCATGCTGCCATGCTTCCTACCACGATGACAATGGACTGAACCTCTGAACCTGTAAGCCAGCCCCAATTAAAACCTTCCTTTGTAAGAGTTGCTGTGGTCATGGTGTCTCTTAGCAGCAATAAAACCTTAACCGAATCAAAACTCAGCTATGTGATATTTTTTGCTCTGTCATTATACTAGCTGTCTATAATTTCCCAGTGGTAGCCAGTGAATTGCTTTTCTTTTCTTACTGCCTTCATGTATTTAATGCCTCTCACTGGCTGCTTAGGATGCTACAGTCTCCGGTGCGCACCTCCGAACCCAGGTACTGTTTCTCCCACCTTCTTTTCTGAAGGATGGGCGTGTGGCCGTGTCTTGTGGTCAGTTGAAGTCGAGCTCCTTGAAGGCTGGGGGCTTCGGTCATTCTTTCATTCCTTCCCTTGGCGCTCTGTTTGGGCTCCCAGGAAGGAGTTGGTAGTTTAGCGTCCTTGTCATGTCGACTGTCCTTTGCTAATATGGTAAACCTATATCCTAGCTCTCTGTATTCAGTAGAGACTTGGGGGAGGCCTGATAAAGACAGCTCAATCGATGTCGTCAGCTTATTTATTCCTTGCTATTTGAAGCCAATACACTAAGTAAATGCAAAATCAGTATGACAGATAGCTCAATACACATTCTTTCTGTGCACAGGGTGATTGTGCACTTCCCACCTCTGGGGATTTAGTTTTTTCTCCAAGTAATCAATTCCTGAGGATAATTCACAGTTTTGGCCATGTCCAGCTAGAATGCAGGTTTCTTGTTTCTTGTTGTTTTCCTGAACCTCAGACCAGTACTTTTTGGGAGTTTGCTAGTTAATATCTTATTTCTCGCTCTATAGGCCAGAGACTTCCTTGGTTAGCAAACTGTGTAAAACTGGGCATTACATTTCAAGTATGGCTTCAGGTTTTTAAGGAGATGGCTGTATGGTGTTTGAATTTTGAATTGGTGACTATAGATTTTAGCCAAGAACCATATGTTGGCCAGAGTAAGCTCAGAGCTTACTCCTCTTTGTTTCAGGAAAGAGTCTTGGGACTGCTTTATGTTGTGGCTTTGCCTCCGTGGTTTGTACTTCACTCACTGGTAGGTGTTTATCTAGGGACTGAACCCATGGTTCATCCCACTAAGCCTGGGTTCTTCCAGTGAGTCACATCCCCAGCCCTGGCAGATGTTGTAAACCATCCACTGCACTCAGCTGCACTGCTTTGGAGGAACGCCACCGATGTTTTTCTTAGTTCAGTAGGGATGACTTTCATGACCTGAAGGAAAAGAAAAATCCAAGTATTTTGAGATAATTTCCTATGTTTAGTCATTTGAGCGCTAGTCATCAAAGGCTGTGTCAGAAGTGCATGCTCAGAAGGAATAGAGATCTGGGAGTGAGTCACAGCCTTGAGAACTTGAACTTTTTTTTTTTTCCTTTTTAATTCTTTGAGCTGTAGATGCTTTGAACTGCACGATGGGATTAATAACTGCCATTTTAGGTACCTGCATGGTGTGCAGGCAAATACACAGGCAGAACACACATGTAAGTTAGCTTTTTAAAAACTGGTGCTTTATTGTATTTCTCCATCCTAAGGCTTGGCATTTAATTTAACAAATGCCGGCTTTCTCACCTTATTCTTTCAAGCGCATATGTGTATATGACACTCACAGGAACACCCATGGAGTGGGAGCATGCAAATTCGCTTATGACTCGGCTCCCAATACAGAAACCATTGTGACCCAGAAATATGAAATTACCTAACCAGTGAGGTTTTTTTTTTGTGTGTGTGTATGGCTTCTCTTGTCACACATTTGCCCTGTTAGTTACACACACACACAAGAACCTTCCCTCTTCTATTCTGCTTTTCTGTTTCCTAGAAATGTGTTTCAAGAGGATGTTCTAGGAAAAAGAAAGTGTGTGTGTGTTAGGGGTGTGTTGGTTGGGAATGTAGCTCAGTGGTAGAATTCTTGTTTAGCATTTTTGAAGGCCTAGAGTGTCGGGGACCGTTGCCCCAACATAGAAACTGATGTTCTTCCCCAAATGTGTGCTCGGAGACGCGCGGAAAGAAACAGGCTTTCACACCATTGCAGTTAAAAGGCTTCTCTTATTCTTCAGCGAGGCCTTGTATTTATTCTATTTGTTTACCATTGCTTCTGTTCTCTAGGCTCTCTTAAAACCATTTCTTTTCTCTTTGCTCTGCTCTCTAAAACTCTCTCAACCCTCTTCTGCCCTGCTAAGTCCCTAAATAATCCCTTTCTACCTCTGTTGTTTTTTCCTCTCTTCCTTTGAGGGACTGATCCATATCTTGGGCATTTCTCTCAGCATCCACACCTGCTTTCACACATCAGCTAGGAGAGATAGCTACCTTGCTGGGGCAATCTACAAATGAATCAGAGAGGCTGGAGCCAAAACCCCTGCTATTGTCTTTCTAAATAGTCGCCTTCAGCCCCGAACCTGCACGGCGTCCTTTGTCTAGCAGGTATCAGAGCCCACACTAGAGCAATGGTTCTCAACCTTCCCAATGCTGTGACCCTTTCATACAGTTCCTCATGTTATGATGACCCCCAAACCATAAAATCATTTTTATTGCTGCTTTATAACTGTAATTTTGCTACTGTTATGGATTATAATGTAAATAGCTGTGTTTTCCAAAGGCCTTAGGTAACTGCTGTCAAAAGGTCAATTCAACCTTCAAGGGCTTGAGAGCCACTGCTCTCTGCAGGTTTCAGTCCCTAGACATACCAGACCTCCAAGGAGAGAAAAAAAAGAACACATTCTTTTTTTTTAATTGATTTTTTTTATTTTTGAGATTAATTAAGAATGCATTTTTTTTTCACAGAAAACTTTACTCTGTTTTGAATTTATCTCTTTCACTTGTTCCCTGTATTCACAAGATAAAATAGCAGTGTGGAGGAGCACACTGGGGGCCAAGGCCCAGAAGGCTGCATTTTCTAAGATTAGATCAGTGAACTCTAAGTTAGGTCTGCTCTGAGTCTGTCATGGCACCAGGTCCACACAGGGACCGATCCTTGCCCTTCTCCTCGTGTGGAAGAACCTTCCAACAGCATGGTCACTTTCTTCTCTCTGTTCCCACCGCTCTTGTTGGGGGTTAGGATCAGAGCAGTGTACCACACACAGGAGGATGTCTCGACCAAGTGTGGGGGTGAATTTATTTCTGTTTTCAATTCTTAGCTTCTCTGTTTGCCTTGGTCTCTGACAGGAACAGAGGGGTACATGAGATCTAGGAGTCATCCCAGCATCCTTGGTCTATGTCTGATCCCTGCATCCTTGGGCTGAAGCTCATCTCTGCATCCATGAGTTGCAGTTCATTCATTCCTGTAGCCTTGGGCATCTGAAAGTAAATGCCTACTTTCCAATAATTTAATAGGAAGTGAATTTTGCTGAAGAGCCCTAAGAACCATGACCTTGCCAGTCAAGCACAGCACTTCCTGCTTTGGTACAGGGACTACTGCATATGGTAACCTTTCCACTGGACAAACTGAACTGTCAGGCGCAGTACTGGAGGGGTCCTGTGTCACAGTTTGAAAGGGAACAAGCAGTAGTTCTGTAGGAGTTGTGTGATGGCCTCCTTGTTTTCAGTTTCTTTGTCTTGAAACCAGGTCTTTGATTACATTCATGATTTCCAAAGACCTTAACCTCTAGAGTGAGCTTGACTGTCAGTCTGAAAATGAGTTCCTGTGGCCTGGAGAAGGGAGAAACACAGTTTAAGGGTTCTAGAATTCCCTGTAAGTATTATTTAAACTTACTCCAAAGGACAGCATCTTTTCTTTAGAGTCACTACTCTATAATGCCCCTTTTAGTCCTAAAATTGCACATTCACAGAGATGTCATTTAATGATAGCAACTAAAAAAGAATAAGTACTTTTTTTCACATTTTTTAAAATTTATCTTTCTCTTCATTGGCGTGTATTGCACACGGTATTGGGTTATGTAAAGACATTTTTATATGGTTTGTGCAATGGGTTTGATATAGTTCCCACCTCCTTCCTCACTCCTACCTGCTCCCGTTGATTCCTTTTGTTCCCCTAGACGATTTCACTCTTAGTTTCATGTCATGCATACATGCGTGACTTTATGTTTCTGTATAAAATCAAGGAAGCACACGTGAGAGAGAGCATGCAGTATTTGTCTGTCTTCCTCAATCTGCCTTAATTAATGTAATATGACTGTCTCTGGTTGCATCCATTTTCCTGCACATGACATGTCTTCATTCTTTAGAGCTGAAAAATAATCCATTGTGGGGCTAGTGAGATGGCTGAGGGTAAAAGTGCTTACTGTTCAGGACTCATGGCCGGGATTTGATTCCTGGAACCCATAGGGAAGAGTGAGAGTCAACTCCAGAGAATTGTCCAGCACACTCATACGACACACAGACAGATAGACAGACACCCATGCCCACACAATACACATGTGCACACACGCACACATGCATATGCACACACATGTGCGCACATATACACGTATGTGCATGCATATACACATGAACACACACATGTGCATGCACACACATGTATGAATGCATACATGTGTGCACATGCAATAATAATAAATAAAGTAATAATAAATAGTTTTTAAGACTTTTATGGTATGACTATACCATATTTTCCTTGTTCAGTCTGCTGACAGACACCTGTTTTGATCCCATAGCTTAGTTGTTGCAAATGACATGGCAGTGTTCAAGTATCTGGGATACATTAACTTGGGGTCCTTTGGATAAACAGCTAAGAATAATGTAGATGTGTTCCAGTGATTTCTTAAATTTTATTGATATGATTATCAAATTTCCCATTTAGTCTCTTATTTTATTAATTTTAATCTTCTTATTCTTTTGTTTGGTTAGTTTGGCTAAAAGTTTTGCCAATTGCATTTATTATTCAAAGAACAGAGTCCTTGTTTTGTCAGGGACACTCTCCTGCAAACCCCATGTGCAGGGAGATGATCTGTGCACGGTGAGAACGGAACACCTCATGTGCAGGAAGATGATCTGTGCATGGTGAGACCGGCAAACCCCATGTGCAGGGAGATGATGTGTGGTTGAAGAATGGCACTTGAGCCAGTCCCACCTTTGCAGGCCCTGGGTCAAACCTTCCCGAGTGAGACCTCAGGGTTTATTTTTACTGCACAACATCCTGAAAGACCTACTAATATCCTTCATTGCCTGACCCTCTATACCTGCAGGAGGCTGAAGGAACTGACTCAGGGCTTCTATCCCAGGCAGGAAGCTGAAAGTGTTTTCTCCTGTCTCCCACTGAGCAGAGAGCATGACTCATCTTATTGGAGTACCACAGACTGTGTGATTGGGGTCTCCCATGACATGCCAAGGAATGTAGGTGATGTCACATACATACTCAGACATTGCCATTCTTCACCGTGCAAAAGGAAGTTATTTTCACCACGGGAAAGAAAACCAGGAAAGTGATGACGGATGGGGAAGCCGAGGCAGGGCTGAGTGGGAGGGAGGGGCCTGGGCAGCTGGAGCTTGGCCACCTGGCTCTATTGCCTTGCCAGACTCGCATGGTTTGTGGTGAGGCCACTCTGCAGAAGATCTCCCCAAAGGCAAATGTTGGCGTAACCTCTGAGTGTACAGCCAATTTAAGCAGTGTGGGGGTAAACGTGGGTGTTTCCTGGAAGTGTGTGGTGGGCTAGACAGCCCGAGGAGGCAGCTCTCCAACATAAGACATGGGAAAGATGGAGAGAAGATGCCAGCAAGCTATATCAATACAAACTCCTAATGACAGTTTCCTTGCCTCAGTTAAGCATATGGCAGGATGGAGGCTATCTTGCTTATACTACTTGTGATTCAAAAAGCTGTTCATTTGCCTGTTGAGCAGAGTTGGAAGGCCTTCGGTGCGGTACATTCTTTTAGTCATACTGAGAGCGGAAGTGACTTCCCAGAGAGCCGAGAGGGGAAGGAAATATAGGTAGCACCCTGTGGACCCTACCCTTTGTTTTCACAGGCAAAGCTTGGCTGAGACTGACCACAGAGTGATCATATTTCAGGTCTCATATGTTTGAAGCATGGCGGTGACTCATTCGAGTGCACTTACTGAATGTTTTATGCAGGTGTGTGATTTATATTTCTGCACGTGTAAGTGTGTTGATTGCTTGCTCCAGTGTGTGGGCACACATGTTTATGGCTACCACAGGTCAGGCCACAGGAATCATTTCTCAGGAGCAATGGGGTAGGGTCTCTCATTGCATGTGACATGGGGTTCACCTACTTGACTGATTGGTCCCAGCGATCCCTCTGTCTCCCCAGTGCTGGGGTGGTGTTCACGTGCCGCCATGACTAGCTTTTAAAACGTGTGTGTAGGGAATCAAAATGCTCATGCTTTCGTGACATGCATTAACTGAGATATCTCCTCAGCCCTACACAGGGGTCCTCATGTCCACATGCCCTGCTCCCCCGTGACTTCTGGCTTGGGAAGGGTGTGTCTTGACTTGTACATAGATGGTACTGTTTCTGACCGCTCTTCTGGCCTAGAGTATGTGTCAGTGCACATGGTTAGCGGAACTCCCTAGGTTGGCAGGGAGACAGACGAGAACATGCTTTGCTTGCCAGGCAGTCCCATCATTGTGCCCCACCTGTTTTATTGTGTCCTGTGCTGCTGTGCCAACATGCACCCCCTCCATCCTGGCTTGTTTCTCTTCTGCCCCCTTTTTGGAATGATAGGTGGTTTTGTTGCTGTTAATTTCAGGCTGAATCTTGCTCACAAGGCTTAGGCTTCATTGAAGACTCCCATCAGTGAGACTTAAGGAATTGGACATGTGTTTTGCCATCGCTTTCATATGCTCACCCTTTTGCTCATTCGGCCTGGCAGCGTTCCTCTTTCAGCTGTCAGCTCTTCCATCCGTGTACGTTCAGTTCTTCAGGAAATGTTCAGCAGGCACCAGCTGTGTGCTGGCTGCTAGAGCTAAAGTGACTAACAACTCTGTCACTGTGTGTGTGTGTGTGTGCCTGTGTGTGCACATGTGCATATGTGTGTGCATGTGCTCTACACTGGGAAGGACAGGGAAGGTCTGCAGTATGGGACTTGTTGTGTCTGGCTGCTGTTACACCGATGTCTTTGGTTAGGGCTGTGGTTCTACATGGAGGCCAGGGATTCTCACGGGTGGCTGCTTGGATAAGCTGGAGAACTTTGGATGTACTGATCTCCTTTCCTTCGGATGGGGTGGAGTTGGGCATCTCTAGGTGTTGCACATACATGGGATCCTGACATACAGCTCAGAGTTAAGTAGCAGATTCAAGGTGGGAGGACGAGGGGTGTGAACAAGTTCCTTCACGGTGCTCTGTTTAGGATTGCCTCAGTTCTGTCTATCATCTCTTGAGGGGGGCCCATCAAATTTTAGCCAACAGCTCCTTATAGCAGCATTTGCTAAATTTTACTATACATTCAAATCAGCCGAGAGTTTGTTAAAGTCTAGATTTTTGGTGGAGCAGGTCTGGGGTGGGCCCTGAGATTCTGTATTTCCAGCAGGCCCTGCGGTGTGAATGGGAAAACCACCTTCCAAGTAGCAAGAGTCTATACTGTAGCATTTGTGGGAAGCAATGAAAACTTGAGACAGCAATTCAGGTGGGGTTCAGACTGGCTCCTTATGGATCTATGCTTCCGATGTTTAGGGTTTTCTGCTATGGGATGCTACTGCACTCTGCAAGTATGTACCGTTCCCCTTTAGTTAGTAATAAGAGCTGTTTGACCAATAGCTATGCAGAATAGGTTTAGGTGGAACAATCAAACTGAGGACTTGGAGGAGGGGGGGCAAAAGTGAAAGAGACATATGAGAAATCATCCAAGAAACATGCCAGCAGACCAGTAAAAGATATGGCCAAACAGTTTGTAATTAATATTAGTTTCTGTGTGATTATTTGGAACTATGTAGTAGGGACATGAAAGCACTGCCTCTGTTTACAGTTGTATACATTTGTGTGTGTGTATATATGTATATGTATTTGATCATGTATGTTCATGCATATGTGTGTGGAGGTCAGAGGTCATTCTTCGATTTTTTTTCCTTAGTTTTAAGGTTTTAAGGGTATCTCATTGTACCTGGATGGCACTGATTCAGTTAGATTGGATGGCAAGTGAGACCCAGAGCCCTTTTTTTTAAGTGCAAATTGTTACACTGATACATATTTGTGTGTTTTACAAGCAGGTTATAACTGATTCTGCCAGTACCCTTATAAATACTAGGTCTAATTTTTAAAAAATGTTGTTATCACATATTAATAATATATAACAATAGTGCTCATGATGACATTTTCACATGCATATATTATATAGTTTGATTATAGTCACATCATTTTTTTCTCTTGTCCCTTTTCATCCCCACTATTTCCCATCATTTTTTAAACAGGTCTTAGTAATTTTGGCAGAGGGAGTGACTTAATAATTTAATTAAGCTTGTTTACAGGAGCATGGATTAGGGTTACAGAAATGTAGGCAACTTAACCACTGTTTACATCACTTATGAAAATGTTTCTCTCTGTCTTACCAACTGTTACTGTCGATTAGATCTTCAAGGAGGGTTGGCCTCTACCCCTGTGATGGAATGGTGACCAGCTCAATCTTGTATTAGTCTTGTGCAGGTCTGAGAGAGCTCTTGAGTGCAGCAGCCCTGTCATACCTGGAAGAGAGTTTTCTAGAACACTCTGCACATTCATTTCACTCTTGCGTTCTTTCTGCTCCTCTTCTGTGATGTTCTCTGAGCCTGGGGGAGGAGAGTGATGTTACAGATGCTCATGGATGTGCATCTAACAGTCACGTATTTTCAGTGCTTGGACTAGTAATGAGCTTCTGAGTTGCCCTCTGACTACTGTAAAAAGAAGCTTCTGTAGCCAAAACTAAGAGCAGTACTGATCTGTGAAAGTAAGCATAGATAGGCAGAGGGTGATTTGGTGGGCACATATCCATTTAGCAGAACAGCAGCAGTAGCTCCCAAGCTAGGTCCTGTGACCTCTGCAAGCATAGGTGCTTGATCAAGTTTATAAAACTGAGAATGAGCTCCTTCCCAGAGAGCAAACAAGCCCTAAATCTAATCATTAAGCCATTGGTTGTCTCCGTAACAGCCATGCCACTATTGTGGATGCCTCTTGTCTGGCTAGCTCAGAGCATGCAGGGCTTACAGCTAAGGAAGACTTCTGTTGGCTTTTCTCCCCCATCAACCTGCATAGCACTTTCTGGCCCTGTAAAGTCTAACAAGCATGAGGCTTCTCTCTGGGTTCCAGCTTGATTTCTTATTGTTCTATTGCCAGAGCATGTAGTGTGTTCAGCAGTAAGATTACGTTGAGCTCTAGTGTATCATTTGAGGAGAAATCAGAGGCCTCTCTAACCCGTATCTCACAGGGAAATAGCCCACTGTGTGATAAAATTTCAACTTAAGAACCTGTGGCTTCCTGGGACAGCCCAATGCAGCCAGAGAGTGCCTCTCTATTTAAACTCCTCTCCTTTTCAATATTACATTTTAATTAGCTTATAAAGTAGCCTGTCCCCCGTATGGACTTTTCATGTACGTCCACCCTTTCTTCTATCCTCTCCCTATATCCTAGACTCCCTGTACCCACTTAAACCTTTCTACCTCCAAGATTCCCTTTCCCACTTTCATATCATGTGTGTCATAGGCTCTCCCCTCCTTTTATACTGGATATGATAACTGATAAGTGCTCTACATATTTATTTGATGAAAAATGATATTCTCATGCTTTAATTTGCATTTGCTTGAGTATTAGTGAAAACCACTTATATTTTTGTTAGATGTCTTCCTTGGGGGAATAAAGAGTATTAAACTCAATTCTCATTTTTTTTTTTTTGTTTGTATGTTTTCCTCTTGCCCATCAGTTGAAGTGTTCTTTAGACATGAAGGGAATAAACTCTGTGCTTTAGATGGAGGTATCATTTGCTCACTTTTCATTTGCCTTTTAGGGCTTAAAAATCAATTTCCTTTATTTGTTCATTAACTTTTGTTTGCTTTTGTGCTTAGGAAGGCTTTGCCTCCAGATTTCAAAGGCACAGTCTTCATGTTTTTCTCTAGCTTATTATGGCTTCACTTTCGCATTGACTTTTCAGTCCCTTTGGCAATGTGTGTGTGTGTGTGTGTGTGTGTGTGTGTGTGTGCGCGCGCGCACGCGCGTGCATAAGGTAAATGAACTTGTCGGTTTTGTAAGTCAAGCTGGAGACAGTTATTACATTTGTATGACATAATTCTTAACCTGTAAATTCCTTTGTCAGACATTGGAAAGAAAGCATCTTAGCTGCACTTAGAGGTTGAAAGCCTTACTTCCTGTTTGCTTGGGGTGTCAAGGGATGACAGCGCCACTGAAACTCTGATATCTGTGGAGCTGCTAGAAACTTTCTGTGCCTCTTCTGCTTCCTGTTGCAGTGGGGCTCAGGGCCTGTCCTGTCATTGTCCCTCTGCTCTCACTGGGCCTCTCTCAGCTGTTCCTTCCTCATTGCCCCACCCTCAGCTGCATTTCTTTCTCCTGCTCTGCCTCTTCCATCTGGTCTCTCCTAGTTGTGTCTCCCCCAGCTGCACTTTCCCTGATTGGACCTCCACCAACTGTCTCCCCTAGTGCGGGCTTCGCAGCGCCCCTCCTGTTCAGCTGCCCTTGTTTCTGAGACAGACTCTGGTATCACCAACTATGTGTCTTCAGCTCCCTGGCATCCCGGCCAGGTAGTTACAGCTGCTCCCTTACCCGCTCTGCCTGTGTTACCCAGTTTAGTACTGAACAGTCTGATGGATGGGAGCCTTCGGGGATCTCTCTGACTGGGTCTGGGTAGGGGCCTCCTGCTTAGCCACGTACAGACTTGCACCTGTGCCTTTTGGGTGAGCTCAGTGACAGCCTGGCTGTCCCTGACCCTTGCTAGTTCTGTGAGCCGCGAGTTGACAGAGAGTTATTCGGTTCTTGTGAGGGTTCATTCTTTCCAGTGTTTGTGAGAATCCAAGGGCCACAGTTGTGGAAACACAGAGATGTAAAGCCCTGGATGGCGGTGGATAATAATCACACGTTTTTCTGTGAATTTCCCCTGGCAGGGCTGTTTAATATTACAAGAGCAGCGCCTTATTAATAAACAGAGCCTGGGGTGTCAGAAGTCCTCTGTCTGAGTCCTGGCATTGCCACTGTGCAGCTGTGTGGCCTTGGGTAATTCACTTAACCTCTCTAAGTGTCCGACGGGACCTTAGAGGGACTCTTTTTGTCCTAGAACAGCCACCATTAGATCACTGGGAGAATGCTGCCTGGCACTCGCCTGCCTAAATGCTATGAGAAGTTGCGTTTATAGGATCTGTGGGTCCACTTCGTCAATTCAGTCGTTCACACAGCAGCAGCCTGACAGAGCAGGTGGTGGGTAGCGGTGAAGGAATGTCGGGTGTATGGCTGTATTCCCCTTCCCTTCCCCCTGTTCCAAACACTCAGTAAGATGGTTTCTGTCTCCTGAAACCTCCTGAACAGGGCAGTGATCGGAAAGTTCTCAAACATCCGTCTTGTGCAATGCACTATTTTAATGTTTTTGATTTTTTTCAACATGGAAAAACGTGTTCTGAAAACTGTCCATGAAATCTTTGTGATCAGATATGTAAGTTCATTTTTATGCAGATGTTTTGACTGTAGAGATTCTTCCCCATGCCACAGGGAGCCATGAGGAAGGGGTCAATGAGAGAAAGGGAGAGGGCTTCCTGAAAGAGGTGAATTTGAGCTGGGTACTGAAGCATAAATAGGAGGTTGCTGTATTGGAAAAGGGCATTGTGGGCATGCAAAGGTGAGCCATTTACCAGACTTTATAATTTACCAGAATTATGGCACCTTTGGATACACTGAGCAATTGAAGGTATCTGGTGGGAAGCTGTGGCAGAGAGGAGGGAGAAGGAGAGGGGGCTCTTACAGTCTACCTGGCCTGCAGTAGTTCCATTTAATTCCAAGCAGGATAGTAGATTTGTTATTCAGAAAGACAGCCCTGAAGCAGAGAGGAGCCACTGGAGCCCAGCAAGAACCTGGGCTCTGATGGGGTCTTCAGCTCCCAACAGGTACCAAGAAATTACATCTCTGTGTTCCACGTTGTTTTCTCTCTAAATGGCAGATCCAAGAGACCAGAAGGAGGCAGTGCCAGCTACAGGTTGAACAGGGTGAGGGGAGTCTGTACTCAACCCAGGTATTCGGAGGCCAGACTCACCTTTCTCTTTGCACCTAATGGTGTAAGGTATTTTGTTTTTGCCTCTCTCTTTCTGTTATGTGTCTGTGTGCACACGTCTGTGGTTGCACGCTCGCACGCGCGTGTGTGTTAAACACGTGTTTGTGTGTGTGCAGGTATGCATGTCATTGTGCAGGCATGTGTGGGCGCATGCATGTGGAGGCTGTAAGCAGCAAAACCACTACACTGGACTCTCCATGGGTGGGAAGAAGGTTTTTTTGGTTTTTGGGGTTTTTTTTTTTTTGAAATAATGAAACTGCCACGTGGCTATCTCAAGATGGTAGGGAATAGCCAGAGGTGTTTGGAGGAGGCCTAAGCCCTCATGGCCATCTCTTAGGGAAAAAGAGAAGAGCAAAACAGTTCTTGCCCCTGGGACTCAGGGGCATGGGGGCAGGAAGCTGTAAACTGGAACAGCCTGGAAATTCAGGGTAGTGGGAGAGGAAGAAGCATGTGGGTCTGAAGAACCAAGTGGCTTTGATGTGTGTTCCAGGTGTCTTCTGTTAATAGGGCTGCAGGAAGCTGGAGGGTAGCAGGGGACTTTGATGTGTATTACAGGTATATGCTAATTGAGACCTGTGCTCCTCCATTTGCCTTAGTCAGCTGTAGGGAGAGATAAGAGCCATGGATCTTCCTGCCAGGCAGAAATCAGTTTCACAGGTTTCTGAGGAACTCTGAATGTAGGCTCTTATCTATCTACAAGCACTCCTTCTGTTTGTCCTGTCAGAATTCAGCCTGAGGTGAGTCTGGATTGTCATTTGGGGACCTAGTCAGTGGCAGTGCCTTTCTTGGGGGCTTGGGACCTAACAGAGGCCAGATGTTGACATCAGGTATCTTTCTCAGTCACTAAAGCCCAGTCTCTTGCTGACAGGGGTAGTCCAGCCAGCTAGTTCTAGGGACCCTGTCTTTACCTCCAGAGTTCTGGGGGTGCAGGCAGGCTGCCATCTTCAGTGTTTAACTGGCTGCTGGGAATCTCAACTTTGGTTTTTACACTCATACAGCAAGCCCTTTGCCCACCAAGCCATTTCCCCAGTACATTTGAAGTGGTTTTTTTTGAACCTTTTAAAATGAGAACTAATTTTTTATGTGGCTTCCAATTGCTAGAGAAACCTGCAGGTGTTTATTTAGTGTGACAGAGCTCTCCCTGTCTGTCACTCCCCTGTTGGACACTGGAGCTTCCCTATTAACATAGCAGCCTGCAGTGTCTTTCACCTGATTAGCTGCAAGGCAAAGAAAGCCCCCCACTGCGGTTCTAAATTAGGTTATGATATAACCTATCTTGAACTTATGTTCCCATTGAACCTTGATCATGCTATGTTAGCCTAGATTAAGTTGCCATAGAAGCTACAGTTTCTTACTGTTTAGAACCAAACAAAACCAAGGTTTGTTTATTTTCTGTGACATTCTTGAAGACTCTTTTGAAATGGCTTCAACCTACAAGTGGCTTTCACCTGCATTACGTCATAAGTCCTGAGTGCTGGGGCTCTAAATCTTGACTTCTGAGCCATGATTTGAGCACAGTTTTTTGTTTGTTTGTTTTTGAGACAGAGTCTTAAGTAGGCTGGCATCAAGTTCACCATGCATGTGAAGATGACCTAGAATGTCCATCTTTCTGCTCCTAAGTGCCGAGTTTCTAGACATGTGTCGTCATGTGGTGCTGCAGATCCTACCCAGGGAGTCACGTATGCTAAGGAAACACTCTAGCAACTGAGCTATGGCCATAGCTCCTGGGAACCATTGTTCAAGAAGACTTCCGGTGGCTCTGTGCCTGCTGGATGGTATCCAGTCCCACCTTGTTTTGCCACCTACTTTGGCAAGACCAGAAGATGTTTCAGTTCCCCCATTCCCTCACTCCCACTCCTGCTCGAAACCAGAAACAAATTTTACACATCTTCTGTTTCAATTTTTTTAATCAATTGTGAATCAATGGTGATATTAAAGTCACTCAGTGTATAATAGGTATTTTAAATAGCAATCTGGGCGACAGTAGCAATCTTATAGGTTTTAGCATATGTATATTGTACCAAAAAAATAAAATTATCAATAAAACACCTGCAAGTTTAAAGTATGTTATTAGTGAAAATTAGTCCCCCTGTGGAGGACATGGGTGACACCATGAGCTGGAAACGTTCATTTGTGCTTTCTTTCTACATTTTTATTCATTATCATTATAATCATTTGATATTCTTTTGCAGAACTTTAAGGGGAGGCCATGGGTACTCTGGTGGGTTCATAGAGAGTTGCACGATAGAAATTATCCTGGTTACCAGAGGCTCTGGCAAGCTTGGCCACATATAGAGACAAACCTTATTTCACCTGTGCTTGAAGGAGTCTTAGAAGAGAGGGCTCCTTCTTCTCTCCTCCCTTGTCACCTCTCCTTCTGTTTCTGCACCATCTTCACTCCTTCGGTATAGCAGCGTTCTGAGATACACCCTTGATGGAGAACAACACCACTGAAAACAAAACAAACTCTACTGCTTGCTCTCTCTGAAGTCTTTGGTCTCCTGGAGTGGCTCGGCTCTCTGAACTCTCCCTTTCTTGATGATGCTGCACCCGTCCCTTCACTGCGCACACAGAAGTCCTTTAGTTAGCAGTGTTCTGGAGGTACAGGACCACAAATGACATTTCCTTACCTCTTTATTGTCATAGGAAAAGGATCATCTCTTTTGACAGACAAAACTTGACCCTGCCGGCCCCAATGGATGTTACTGTATGCAGTATTCTGTTGGTAATTCTCAGGCAATGTGAGGGACTGTGCCCCACACAACTTATTTCTTTTTTTGTCATAGTAGTTGAAGCCATATTTATACCTGGGGAAATGTAGTAGTAGTAGAATAAATGTGGCATCGTATTGAGTGCCACTGTATATGATGACACTGATGTGTTTATCTATTTAAAAAAATCTACTGAATACCTATTTTGTGCCAGTGGGTTGTTGTTTTGCTGATTGTCAATCACAAGTCCTATAAATTGCTATCATTCCAGTTTTTCTGATGGACAAACTGAGGCTTAAAGATATTGAAGCATTTTCTGCGTAAATAATGATGTAGGATTTGAGCTCTGGCAGTGTTACTTGAGAAAGTAAACTTTTAGTTAATCCTTGGGCGTAAAGAGGTTTTGACCTCTAATTATAAAACGATTTTGAGCATGGGAATAATTTTAATATTATTATTTATTTATTTTTCCTGGTGTTTTGAGGCAGGCTTCCAGTCTGCCCTTGAACTCACAGTAGTCCTGTCTCAGGCTCCGAGTGCGGCTACAGTTTGTGTGTGTCCCTCTGCCCAGTGGCCAGTATTCAGATGCTATCCTAATTGCCTGTAGTTGGCAAAATATGATTTTTTAAAAATATACTGTAGGAGGAGACTGTTAGGAAAAAAATCTTAACACAAGCTGCTCCATCAGCGCAAACAAATCTAATTAAGCTGAATTAAACTGAATTAAAATGCCCATGTTTTATTAAATACAGCACTCTTGGGTGGCTGAGAGCATGGCAGGAGAGAGAGACAGAAAACCCGGGAGCACATGCAAAACCTGGGACCACATGTTCCTCCTCTTGGAACCCACTTAAATACCCTCTGAGAGTGGTCTGACCCTCTCCCAGGGAAGGGTCAGGACCTGGCATGCTGGGATTTAGAGTCCAGACTAACGCAACTCCCAGGCCAGGGGCCAGTGGGATGGATGTCAGCGACTGGGGTGATCCCAGCTTAACAGCGACGACATTCACTCTTGCTGTTTTGATGTCATAATTCTTGAACTGAAGCATTGTCGTTTGTACTTTGTGCTCCGTTTTAAAAAGCACGAAATTTAGAAAATTGTTTATTTTTCCTGAATCGACAGGGTATGTGTTCCTCATCTGAAAGAAATAAGTTCAAAAGGCAGATCTCATGCTTACTGCTGCCCTGAGTCGGCCTCTGGTGTCCTGGCTCTCAGAAGAGATCTACTTCTGCTTTGCACTTTGTGAACATTCTTCCAAATACAAAAAAAAAAAAAAAAGCCATTCATTAGCTTATATTTTCCACCACGTTGAGCCCTTTCCTCAGCAGAAGTGTCTGAGGTGGGATTTTGAGGGTGAGAATGGGGTCAGTGTTGTAACAGAATTTAGGCCTTTTTACTGTGACCACCAAGGTTGCAAGAGCTCCACACACTTCTCTCGGCACATGATTAATTTTGAAGCAAAACCTAGAGTTTAATAAAATACGGCAAATTCGAGTTAGGGAGTTTGGAAAGAGGTTAAAAAAACACAAAAACATAAAAAATTCCAATCAATCAGAAGTTGCATATGTTACTCCTGAGATTCTCCAGAGAAAAACCCAATCCCACCATTTTGGTCAAATTAAAGTGAGCTTTTTTAAGCCGGGTGGTGGTGGCGCACGCCTTTAATCCCAGCACTCGGGAGGCAGAGGCAGGCGGATCTTTGTGAGTTCGAGACCAGCCTGGTCTACAAGAGCTAGTTCCAGCGCAGGCTCCAAAGCCACAGAGAAACCCTGTCTCGAAAAACAAAAAAAAAAACAAAAACAAAAAAAAAAAGTGAGCTTTTTACTTTATCTACTGACCAAGGTGGAATTTGGTCAGGACCACTCCTGTAAACTTTCCATCTGAGTGGCCCCGGAAATGTGTTGGCGGGGCTTATATGGACAAAACCTATAGGCCATCGTACTTTCCTATGAGACTTTGTTGTTAATTTTAAGAACTACAACTCCCAGCATTCCAGGAAGTTACCTGGCCTTTGGGCAGGTGCTTACAGGTTAACACATAAGACCTTAGACTCCTGGAGTACTAGGAAATGGAGAGTTTGAGATAATGAAGGTTTCTAAAAAGTGAAGACATGTCTTTTTAGTCATCTTATGTTCTTCTTTAATCATAGTTAGTGTCTCTTTAAAATACTACTGTGGTCCTTCTGAGATGAAGCCACTGTTTATCCTCATGGCGCCTCATGGTCAGGGTAAGCTGCGGTTTATGGTTGTGGGTTGTGGTGACACAGTGATGTTCTCAATGTCTGTCCCAGCAGGTGTGGCCCACTCTTTCTTCCTCTCACACCTGCCCTGGCTGTGCTCTACCATCACTGATGCTTTCTGCCTGAGCCCTTAGGGTATCTATTTTATTCTCAGAGGCAGGAGCAGCTTTCCCTTGCTTCCCATAACTGCTTCTTGTCAGCGCCAACAACACAACTCCCTGGAGCTGTTTGTCAAACAAGGACAATGGCTCTCAGGCTGTACCGAAAGCAGCATGGCCACCTCCACCGCCACCTCCACCGTTAGGCTAGGATACAACCCCCTCTAGTCTCTCTGGTCACTTGGCCCTCTTCCCTCTCACTGTATCACCTCAGTATCAACTGGATTTGATAAAAAAAAATTGGAAAGCGCATTAGATGATTTTTTTTCTGTTTTGCAGTGGATAGCTCTGGATAAATAAGACTTAATTGAATTATGTAACTTCCAGTCTTTTTCAGATAATACTAAATCAGACAGAGGTGAAGCCAGGGGAACAAAAGGTTCACTTTTCTAAAATGTGGTATAAATGTTTTTAATTGACTTCCTTCTTATTGACATAGCAACGAAATTAAAATATAAAAAGTAAAAATAACACAACAGTTGCAAAGATTTCTTGGCCTGCCCATTCATTTTTGGTTTGGAAAGAGTAGAGGCCTGGCTTTCTTCCCACAAGGATTTCCTGGGCTGCAGAGCTTTTCACTTTATTTATTTATTTAAAATAACTTAATTTTTTTAAAAAAATAATATGTATTTAGGTGTTGCGCTTACTTGAATGCCTGGTGCCTGTGAAGGTCAGAAGAGGGAATTGGCTCTTCTGGAACTGGACCAATAGATGGTTATGAGGCACCAGGTGGATGCTGGAAACTGAATCCCAGTCCTGTCTAAGAGCAATAAGGGCTGCTAACTACTCAGTCTCTCCAGCTCCACCCCGCCATGGGTCACTCGAGACAATTGCTAAACTTTTGGTTTTTTTGATTTTCAGACAAAGATTTCAGAATTTAAGAAGGGATTTTGCCTATAAATTCTTTCTTTTCTTTTTTTTCTTTTCTTTCTGTCCCCTCTTACCATGTCCAGTCCTGAGACACTGGACATGCTGGCACATGGGAGACAGGAACAGGAGTTCAGGGCCAGCTTTGGCTATTTAGTGAGTTTGAGGCCAGACTGAGTCTTTAAAAAAAAAAAAAAAGGTACCCCTGGGGCTAGAGAGATGGCTCAGAGGTTAAGAGCACTGGCTGCTCTTCCAGAGGTCCTGAGTTCAATTCCCAGCAACCACATGAAGGCTCTCAACCATCTATAATGAGATCTGGTGCCCTCTTCTAGTGTGCAGGCAGAACAGTCTACACATAATAAATAAATAAATCTTAAAAAAAAAAAGGTACCCCTGGGGCTAGAGAGATGGCTCAGAGGTTAAGAGCACTGGCTGCTCTTCCAGAGGTCCTGAGTTCAATTCCCAGCAACCACATGAAGGCTCTCAACCATCTATAATGAGATCTGGTGCCCTCTTCTAGTGTGCAGGCAGAACAGTCTACACATAATAAATAAATAAATCTTAAAAAAAAAAAGGTACCCCTGGGACTAACATTAGAGTGCTACCCTCCATCCAGGAGGGTGTTGCCGTTATGACTGCACTCTCCTCCCAGACTTTGTGGTACAGGGCACCCTGTTATGGATGTGACACTACCAAGATCCCCTAGCTTAATGCGAGACCTAATAGGAGCCTCACAGATTGGAGTTCTGGAGTTTGAAGAGTACAGCTGATCCACCTGCTGTGAGGAACCATTGCTCACCATGGGATGACTTAAGAGGTGAATCCAAAGGCCTTTGGCGATTTGCTGGTGACTGACTGCAGAGCCGGCTGTGGCAGAGCCACCTGTGGTGGGTCCAGGCTCCTGAGCCACAGGTATTGCCCACAGTCATCCATTCTGACTTCAGCATGTCCTTGCTCTCTTCTCTCTGTTCTCCATGCCTCTGAAATGTGCTCTTTGGCCCCTCTCTTCGTTTTTGGAAGCCTCTCTCTATCCCCAAGGTGAAGCCCACACCCATGGCTGTCTTTACTGCTCTGGGTGCCAATGGGGGCTTCCTCCTTTTCTCCTGAATGACTGAGATTTTGCTTTTTGTAGACTGTTCTTTGTGGAGCTTTGTTTGTTTCAACCAGAAAGTGCTACCTGAATGGAAAGTGCTTCATTGGTGTAGGAGGTCCTTCTGTTATGTGTTGCTTTCATTGGTTGAATAAAGAAACTGTCTTGGCCTTTGATAGGGCAGAACTTAAGTAGGCATGGAGAAGACAGAACTGAATGCTGGGAAGAAGGGCAGACGCCATGGAGCTCCTGCCTGAGACAGATGCTGGTTAGAATCTTGCCGGTAAGCCACAGTCATGTGGCAATCAATACACAGATTTAATAGAAATGGGTTAAATCAAGATGTGAGAGCCAATAAGAAGCTAGAGATAATGGACCAAGCAGTGTTTAAATGAATACAGTTTCTGTGTGGTTATTTCGGGTATAAACTAGCCGGGCCGCCAGGACAGAACACAGGCCCAGCACTCCATGTAATGCTTCATTGTTTCAGTAACAACCCCGGACTTTCATCCTATCAGCACTGTTGACACATTTTCAAGTCTGGATTTCAGACCCTTGTCACTTTGTGGAGGCGATGAAATAAAGACTTAGGGGATGCATTGTGTAATTAAATTCCATCACGGTTCTCTTACTGAATAACTCTAGAATTTGGGGTATTTTCAAAGAACTCTTTCCTGCCTTTCTCCATCTTCTAGGCCTTTTACTGGCTATTCATAAGGAAGTCTCTATCTCTGGGAAGATGTGACTGCGGGCTGGGAGAACTTGGGGGGCTAACTCCAGGGAGGATGCTGAGGTCTGCAGAGACTGACCTCCTTCCTGCTCTGGCTCCCACCACCTCCCAGGGAAGTCAGAATTCTCACTCAGCACACCCTTGGGAGTGTCACAAGGGCAGAGTGAGATACACTGTATGTGAGAGAGCTGGGTAATTAAAGATGTTTTCAAATTACTGGAAATACTGAAGTGACTTTGAAATAAAAGCCCTCTGGTCTGCTAAGTTCCTTGGGGATGCTCAGCATGCGCTAACATACTGAAGGTCCTCTGTCGTGCAGGAAGAAACTCTTTAATCCTGTTTAGCTTGGTGTGTAATTATTTCCCCCCATGTCTTGTCAGCTGTTTCTGTGAACTTCTGTGAGCGGAATTCTTGAAAGGCGTGTGCTCTCGTGTGGAAAGGCAGTGATGTTTCTTTTGGCTGCTTACTTTGCGGTGGTTTTCAAGTTATTCCAGATCTAAGAGGTCTCCAGACACTGAGTTCGGAATCAATGAGGTGCGATTGTGTTTTGCTATATTTATATACACACATACAAATACATGCACAGATGCATGTACACATTGAATGCACACACAATCAGCAATATAATTGATTGCATAGCCAGGTAGGAGTCGCTTTTGACTTCTGTGCATCAGGTTTCCATCGTCTGACAGAGCTCATATCATAGCCAACTTTACAGAAATATTTTTCTCCTGGAGTGTTGCCCACATAGACCTTTCTTCTATGGAAGCAGAGCCATTGTACTTGAAATAATTCTTCCTTTTTGGGAAGGCTCACGGACGTATTTTCATCTCACTGGCAATGCCCTTGATATCTTTGCTACATTTATGTTTAAAGTCAGAGTTGGGAGTTTTCGGGCTGGCAGACGCCTTGAGATGATTTCATCTACTGACTCTCCACTCCCAAGCGTGTTCTTGGCATGATGAGGAGAATGTGCTGGGAAGCTGAAGCCTCGGGAGCATGAAAAGATACACTTCAAAACTGTGAAACCAAAGTTTTGGATATAGACTTTTGTATATAAATAATTTATAAAAGAAACATCCTACTCTCATTCCATATAGACATTTAACATCATTTCCACTTAAGTCAAATAGGTAAGACTAAAAATAAATGAAATGAAAGATACATTAATTGGTTTTAATTAGACATGAGTGCTGTTCAAAATCCAAGTCTGGAAGTGTATCTTTTCAAAGATAGAGGTTATCAAGTTATTAGAGATTCCAAAGATGCACTCACTCCGAACTATAATGTTCTTTTTTTTTTTTGTCACAAGATACATTGAAAAAGAATTGTGTAAGAAGTAACAGCTTCCCCATAGAAGAGGCTTAGTGTTCTTGTCTACTTACACAGCATCTAAGATCCCATCAAGGTCCAGCAGTGACTCTGTATCCCATTCATCAGAAGCTGTGCTCCTTACTGGAAGGACATGTCGCACAATTGACACCTTGGTTGTTATGCAGGCTAGTTCCAAAACCATATACTAGATCGCGGTCTGTGCAGCCTGTGGGAAAGACTCCAAACACAGTGTTTACTGTGTGATGGATGGACTGGGAGTCGTTGTGGAATGAATGCGTGAATGAGCGAGTGAGGGAAGGCGCTGAAGATGGTAGTATTGTACTAGCGCAGCTAAGACCAATAGGCTGTAGCAAAGCTGTGTTTTGTTTCAGCTACTGTCTTAGTAATGAAATATGAAAGACCCAGTGACAGCAGGGTGTGACCATGGAATATTTAATCTGTTGTAAAGAGCACAGACACGTTTTGCATCTCCAGAAGCCTTGTATCAGGATCTTTCATGGCTACCCCTCACATTGTGATTTGCATGTTCTGTATACTAAAGCTATGGTAATGGGTTTCCAGTAAAGGGGTAGGAAGATTATAGTAAAATACCTTTAAAATCAAACCAAAACCAACGTAGTCATTTGGAAGAGAATTCAAGGTATTGCTGTATAGAAACTGGAGGGGTGGCTTTGTGGTTAAGAGTATGTACGGCCCGTGCTGAGAACCTGAGTTTGATTTCCAGCATCTGTGCTGGGTAGCTCACAGTCGCCTATTGCTCCAGCTCCAGGGGATCCACCCACAACCTCCTGGCCTCTGAGTGCACTGCACTTACATATACCAACCCATAATTACACACATACACATACACATAATTCAAAATAATAAAAATATTTTTAAAAAGCATGGTTATTGGGGGACAATCTATAACCTCTAATTTACTACCCCAGCATAATCCCTAACAACGCTCTGTAAAATTTGATGTTATATTCTCAGTTAAGTGTAACCTTTACCTTCATAAAGGAATATTCTCTTTGTGACACATGGGGACCACTACAGAAAACTACAACCAATCAGAATGCAGAGTTGCGGAGTCCAGTCCCAACAGATATATCCATAAAACAACTCCTGCACCAAAGGCTCAGAAACCATTGCAGAAAATGGGGCAGAAAGATTGTAAGAGCAGAGAATGAGGGAGTTTGATGTGAGATTGTGGTCTCCTAGTAACGTCAAAAACTATACCCATAAAGTCTGGCCAACATGACTGCCCAGTCATGAGCTGAACAAGGATGACACCAACAGATATGCCAAACTGGACAGGGAGAAACCCACAGAGCCTCAGCCCTGCACAAAGAATTGTAGGCAACCGAGGAGAGTTAGGAGTTAGGGGAGACCATACCAATTTGTTGTTCTGTGCCAAATGGTCAGCGCTGAAAGCATATATGCAAATTACATTACACAGACTGAGCAGGTTCTATAGGAACACATATGCACATTTCTATACGTATATACATGCAGTAGCAATTAGTGAAAAAGGCCATGATTGAAGGAGGGTAGGGAAGGGCAACAGGAATGTTTTGAGGGAGGGAACAGAAGGGAGAAATGTAATTACATTATAATCTCAAAAATGCATTTTAAAATTATTTCATGTATATGGGTGTTTTGACAGTATGTATGTCTGTGCACCATGTGTATGTCTGGTGTCCATGGAGACCAGAAGAGGATGTCAGATCTCCTGGAAACAGAGTTGCAGGTGGTTGTGAGCTGTTACGTGGGTGCTGGGAATCCTCTGGAGGAACAGCCAGTGCTCTTAACTGTTGAGCCATATTTCCAGCCCCTAAAATAAAGTCTTTAAAAATTATGTTGCCATCTATTTCATGACAAGTTCTTGAACATTTGAATACTAATGATGACGTAGATAAAACATAGGACAATATTGATTATAACCCAATTCCTTAGAATATACATATTGATCCTTGATTACAAGGAATGTATGAATTGAGGAACTGACATATGTCTAGGGAATAGAATTTGTTTTTTATGGAAATTAAAATATAGCCAATCTTTTATTTTGTCTTATTGGGACAAAAAGTGATGTTAGTTTTTAAAATATAACACGTTTGCGACAAAATCTTTAAGACCTTTTTTTGGAAAACTTTAGTTATTGTTACAATTTTATTCTGGAATGGTATTAAAATACAAAAGAAATTTAGAGGAGAAAAGGAATTATTTGACTTGATGTTTTAGATTACAGTCTGTCCTATCAGGATCTTGAAGCAGCTAGCCTTATCCACAATCTAGAGCAGAGAGAAATTAGTAGGTGCATGTTTGGTACCAACCTATCTTTCTCTAGTCTTATGCAATCCAAAGCTCTAAGCCAGGGAATGGTGCTGCTCACAATGAGTTGACACTTAATCCATCAAGTATATATAATGAAACAATCCCCAAAAACACGCACACAGGTCAACATGACCTACACAATCTCTCATTTAAGGTAAGACCTTTTTCTTAATGTAAATCTCATGTCATAAGTCTTGATAGTTCAAATGAGAGCATCACTGAAGATTATAATCAGAACTATCAATACCGTACATGTGGATTTTTCCTGTTATGCTTGGAAGTGCCTGTGACCATTTTTCCCTGGCTCACTGCTTTAAAATAATTTGCCATCTTAAATTTTTAGATCAGTAGAGGAAAGAGACCTGGTCAGTTGTCCTCATCAGCTTAGACCGTGAAACCCAATATGGACAAGTTCAACAGAACCGCCATATATGGGCTGCCCATGCATGCTTCAGCATTGCCAGGGCAGAAATTTCAAATTCATTTAATTTTTAAAAATAGATTGACCTGAAATAATACACCTTTAGTGAGTTATTTCATTAATCAAGATAAACTCCACTGGGTGTTTAAATAATGTAGGCAGGGGGATCTGTGAAGAAAGGTTATGGTGTGAAAAAAAATCATTAAAATACATTAGAGATTGCTTTAAGGAATACTTTTATGGTGTCACACATTGCTTAAAGTGCTGCCTATGTCCATAACTGAACCACTCACACAGACCACTTGCTACCATTTATAAAGAGGTGACCTGAGGCCCTTCTCATCATGGGTAGCCGGCCACCTGAGGCCTCGGTGGTGTTCGGGGAAGACCATGACAGGTAAGAGACAGACAGATAAACCATGCGAGAGAGCTGAGGTAAAGATTTATTTAGTGGGTTATGGAGGGGGAAGGGAAGGGGAGGGAAGAAGAGAAGAAGTGGTGGGAGAAGAGGGAAAGGCAGAAACTGCTTCTCTAGAAGAAGGATAGACAGAGAGAGATGGAGAGGAGGCAGGAGATCCCCTTGCCTTGGCGGAAGGGGGAGGTTGGGAGTGGGAGGAGCTTGTCTTTTAAAGGGACAGAGTACCCAGGTGACAGACCAGGCCAGCAGATTACAACATTCTCATCTTTTTCTTATAATAAAAAGGCAGGGAGTTAGGCATAGCAGGTAGAGGGAATTGGGAATGTGGATTTCCAAGACTGTTTCCTGCTTATTTGTGGGTGTGGAAGTTTTTCTTGGGGGACCTGAGAAAGCTGGGTGCTGGTCACATCTTGGGGTAACTGGCTGTTTTACTTCTCCTGTCCAGGATTTGTGGTGTGGAACTGTCCAGTGTCTCTTGGAACTGGCAAGGTGTTGGCAGAGCAGAGGACAAAGTTAAGTTTAGGAGGAAGAAAAATTTTTTCAGGACCAGAGAATTGAGAGGGGTGTATCTGACCTGTTTAAGGTGAATCCTTCAGTTTGGCTACCTGGAACTCACAGGAATTCATTGAGTTTGTAAAACATAAGTTTTAGGCACACACATTGTATAAACAGTAGCATATTTATGTCAGAATGGCTGTGACAGATGTTTGTGCACAATGAAGAGTATCTTTAGAGATGACAAAAGCAGTAGTAGCACTCTGCCAGTGTTGGATTGATAGCTTATCAGCATTTTATTGATAATGTTAAGGTTATGGAAGGCAGCATGAGAGAAAAATTTCATAACTTGTGTTTATCCTCACACCTTTATAACTTGCATTTGTATATCTTAAGACACCCTTTATTTAGAACATGGTAAGAAGTTATACTGAAACTTATTTGGTGAGGCTGTCCTTTTAAACTGACAAAACCTCTTAGCTGTCAAACTGCATCATTGATCTTTGAGAATGATAAAATTCTACTTGAGTTATTGATTACAAAATGATGGAGGACTTACTCTATTGGCTACCTAGAGCCACTCCTCAGTGTCCTCCATGGTTGTTCAGGGCAAGGGCATCAGGACTGTATTTGTCTTCTGTAGTTAGAAGCAGGGCCTGCCAGGCTCCAGAAGATCCTGTGGGTTAGGAAATCTGTAGGAAGACAAGGCTGCCTTGGCCTGAGCAGCTAGGCACTCAATTCCAGTGATTCTGTTCATTGTCTGAAGATCTCCAGGAGTTTAGATAAAAGGTAGTTTTATCTAAATAAAAGTAGTTTAGACAAATGGTTAGTGCTTTTACTTGATGAAGTGAATTGTGGATGGACGTTGTTCTGTGTCTTTCTGTCTTCTGTGTTCTCTGGAAGAAATAGAGTGCTGCTGCTAGGAGCCAACCTGTCTCTCTGTTAGGAAAAGTCTTTTACGGATTAAACATTTAAATGCCATATTGCCCAGATCTCTGAGTTATAACTTATAAGTTATAACTACAGTATAGAATCTGCCTAAAGGGCTGAGTCCAAACTTGATTGCACTGACTCTCAACTGGTAAGATTTAAACTTGTAAAAGACAAAAAAGCAAAACCTGTTTGCAATAGAGGCTTAACGGTAGAACTGACAACAGTGGAGAAAAACTTAATATATTTTAAAGCAGAGTTGGGTTATATATACAGTATTTTTGTAAGAGATTTAAAAGTACATACCAATTTGAAATATGAGACTTATTGTTTTCTTAGGCTGGAATGAGTTATAATGAATAGATTATTTAAAATTTTTACTATTATGTATATGTACATTTACACACAGTTGAATTTAAATTTTATACACATACACATAGAGTTAAAGCTAACTTATGTTCATACATAAAGTTAATTCAAAAGTCACATGCATGTGCACATACACATATATTAAACAGAGTTAGGTAGAGTGGATGCTTTGGTGGGCCCTGTTGAAAGCATGCCATTGCAAAAAACACACATGTAGCCAGAGTCAATAAGAAGAATTTAGAGACAAAAATGTAAGTAAACCCTGAGACTAGGCAAGGAATACCTCGGTAAAGATGGTGACTTGGTTACCTAACCTGCCCTTAGTCTGGATGGCGGGATTTGGTCACCTGAACTGCCCTTAATCAAGATGATGGTGAGGTCATCTGACCTGCCCTTAGTCAAAATGGCAGCAGTCACATGTTGTATGGAGAAACCATATTTTCAGAGCAGGAATTTTAAAGAGATACAAATAATAAGAGAGACATAGAGGCTGTGTAGAACATGTATTTAATTACATCCATGTGGTCACAGCATTCACACATTCTTTCAAATATGAAATAGACAGGAAAATTACTCAGCACCACCAGCTGCCGCCAGCAGCCACACGCCAGCCACCATGCTGCCAGCCACTGTGAGGAGCAAGGGCTGGGAGTGGAACAGCTGCCTTGGATCCAGCCAGTTTTGCCGGGTCTTGCAGGACCAGCAGTAGCTGTGGCAGAGATAGAATGGAAGGAATTGGAGCGAGAAAAGGAATATGATTAAGCAAAAAGAATTTACAGGTGGGTGGGGCTGCCCAGAGAAAGGAAAAGTGGATGGACATGAGATGCTGGTAGGACACCAAGAGTGTGGAGCATGGCTGGATAGAAACATTGCTATCTGCCTGTTTGCTGATAGAGATTAGAAAGCTCCCCCTTTAGGTTGTTATTTAAGTGGTATGTAAACCATTTGTTAGTGCAAAGGCAGGTAAGGTTAGAAATCTGTAAGTAAGCAGAGGGTTTAAGGTCTGTAAAAGACATACCAGGGAAAAGGTTGGACAGATAGTTTTAGGTCTATTCCCCAAGACAAGAGCATGAGAAAGGAGAGGACCCAATGGCTATGTACCCGTGAACATCTTTGGGATAGAGTGAGAGTGGAGAGATAGGTCAAAGTCATCCTAAATCTCGTCAGCTCAGAGGGTGAGGACTGGGGGCCACTTCTAGTGACCAAGGAACTACAGTTCTTATTCTGGGAATAAGACAAGGACTAAAGTTTGAGAATGAGAAGCCAGATCTCAGTCCTCAGCCGTGGGGAATAACCGGAGATGAATGTCAGCAAAAGCTGACTTGGAGAAGAGGACCTTACCATTTGCAGCAATGGAGCAGGCACAGGATGTGATCCGAGTCCAGGGTCCCTGCATGTCTTTAGGCTGTCCACCCATAGGCAGGAGAGAACATGGAGAGAGCCTGGCTGAGTCACAGAACCAATGTTATTTATAAAAAGGTGACCCGAGGTCAGTCCCACGACTGACGAGGGTCAGCGGTCCCACGAGGGGTGGCAATTGGCCACCTGAGGCCTTGGCAGGTCTCCTTGCAAGTGGGAGACCACAGCGGGTAAGAGACAAACAGATACATCATGCAGAGAGAGCTGGGGTGAGGAGTTTATTTAGTGGGTTATAGAGCGGGGAGGGAAGAAAGGGGAGAAGAGGAGAGAAGAGAGAGAGGCAAAAGCTGCCTCACTAGAAGGACAGACAGAGAGAATGGACTGGAGAGGAGGTGGGAGATCCGCTTGCCTCAGTGGAAGGGGGAAGATAGGGAGTGTACGGAATTTATCTCTTAAAGGGACAGGGTACCCAGGTGACAGACCAGGCTAGCAGATACAACACCACCCATCTTCTCCATCTAATAACTTTCTGACATATCCCATCTGGATGACAATGAGAAAAATATGATCCATTGTACTCAGTTGTAACACATCTTCAGGGCTGTTTAAAAACAGAGGTAACATCCTTTACTAGTGCCAGGAATCTAGAATAAAATGGTCAAGCGGAATTCCACTGCCTTGGGCTCTAACTATGTTTGTCCTGTGGCTGAAATCAACCCTGAGAAACCAGCTCATCAATATGACGTCTGTAGCAAATTGTTTTTGCTTAAAGGCTAGGCTCTGACATTTGAAGTGGATGGTTGTGAATGGCCGTTCAGTTCATGGAAATGTTGTGGTTAAGGGCTGGCTCATTTTCACATGAAGTAATGTTGTTCAGTGCTTGTTTTGTGGTATTTATGTTGTAAATAATATATCCAAAGACCCTGAAGCTACTTAATGCCTGCCAGCTAGTGGTGCCTACTTCATGTTGTCTTAGGTCCAAGGCATCATGTTTAAATACTCAGGCAGTATCTTTGATTTGGTGAATTTTTTTGCTCTTTTTGTCTTTCTTTCTGTGTATATGTAGTTAGAGGACAACTTCACCTTCCACCTTCTTTCAGGTCTTTAGTTGTTCATCATTGCGTATACCAAGCTACCTGGTCCACAATCTTCTGGAGATCCTTCTATCTTTCCCCTTCCATCTAACCACAGGAGCACAGGAACCTGACAGAGCACTGGGAAACTGTAGGAAAACCAGGAAATTGCAGTAACATTGGGAAACTATGGAAGCACTGGGAAGCCACAGGAGCACTGGGAAACTGCAGGAGCACTGGGAAACCGCAGGAGCACTGGGAAACCGCAGGAGCACCGGGAAACCGCAGGAGCACCAAGAAACCGCAGGAGCACTGGGAAACTGGAGGAGCACTGGGAAACCGCAGGAACACTGGGAAACCGCAGGGGCACTGGGAAACTGGAGGAGCACTGGGAAACCGCAGGAGCACTGGGAAACCGCAGGGGCACTGGGAAACCGCAGAGGCACTGGGAAACTGGAGGAGCACCGGGAAACCGCAGGAGCACTGGGAAACCGCAGGGGCACTGGGAAACCGCAGAGGCACTGGGAAACTGGAGGAGCACTGGGAAACCGCAGGAGCACTGGGAAACCGCAGGGGCACTGGGAAACTGGAGGAGCACTTGGAAGCCACAGGAGCATTGGGAAACCACAGGAGCACTTGGAAGCCACAGGAGCACTAGGAATCCGCAAGAGCACCAGGAATGCGCAAGGAGCACCAGGAAACTGCAGAGCACCGGGAAGCCACAGGAGCACTGGAAACTGCAGGAGCATTGCGAAGCCACAGGAGCTCTGAGATTGCAGATGTGCACTACTGTGCTTGACTTTACATGAATTCTTGGGATTGGAACTCAGATCCTAGCACTTAGGTCCCCACAACATGAAGAACTGTATTAAAGGGTCGCAGCAGGAGGAAGGCTGAGGACCACTGGTGTGATGTGTCAAACTATGCTTTCAGGGATGATCGTTTGGCACGGGAACAACAAAGACATATATAAATGTATGTGGTGTATTATTTCAAAAAAACTTAAATTTTTTTGACTATTGACTTAAAATTTTAATATTTATATATCTTAAAGACTAAAGTTTCATATTAGAATATTAGACAAACCTTAAACAACTTTGCTTCAAATGAAGGCAATGACCTCAAAATGTAAACAATAAGAATCTTGATCAGAGGTAGAAATGTATAGTGCAATACGATAAATAT
>JAQHUG010000376.1:1293674-1306281 GCA_028555095.1 Dicrostonyx torquatus | reverse complement strand
TTTGGGGTAGAAACACATCTACTTCTCTATTCCTGGAATACAAGGTCTGGATATTAGCCAAGCGTGTTGACAATAACCTTGAGAGAGCAGAATTCTCTGATCTAAATCTAGGTGGGACCTTTGAAGTAGAAACAGACAATAACCTTAAAAGAGCAGAAGTTCCAACTCTCTGACCTTTGGTGAGGGTGGAAATAGGCTCACATTTTTGAGCCTCCACAAGTCTTTCTGTCTTGCTTAGATCGAGTCTGCTCACAGGTGCCCCGGGCCTGGTAAATGTGCAGACTCTGCCACAGGGCAGTTCTGAGGAAAGACTCAAGACAGCTCTCAAATGTCTTCCAGAACGGGATGCATGAGAGCTGTCTGGTTGTCCACAGCTTCCCTCATCAGTGCTCTGCAGTCAGCTGATGACTTAGGATGCCGGTCAGTACCTGAGCTCATATTTGAGGCTAACAACTGTGTCTCATGTGACTGGGTTTCCAGGTTATTTCGTTTTAGGGTTTTATTTATTTTGTTTTGCTTTGTTCTATGCGTGTCGATGTTTTGCCTGCATGTATGTGTATGTACCACATGCAAGCCTGATGCCCTTAGAGGTCAGAAGAAGGGGTCAGATTCTCTGGAACTAGGAGATATGAATAGTTGTCAGCCACCATGCGAGTGTTAGGAATCCAATCCAGGTCCTCTGGGTTGGGTAACAATTGCTTTAAACCACTGAGCCATCTCTCTAGCCCCTAAAGATTTTATTTTTTGCATAGGGGTGTTTTGCCTACATGTATGTATGTGTACCATGTGCACACCGGGTACCCACAATGGTCAAAAGACAGTGCTGGATCCCTTGGGACTGGAGTTGAAATCAGTTGCAAGCTGCCATGTGGGTGCTGGGAATCGAACCCAGGTCCTCTGTAAGAACAGCAAATACTCTAGACCCTCTAGAGAGTACTCTAGAGCCCTCTCTCCAGCCCTTGGGCTTTTCAGTTAAAATTTTTGCTAAATTTTAAAGTTAACTTTTTTATTTGCATTTAAAGGTCTGTTTAATAATTGCTCCATGTAGGAGGGCTATCCATATATTTGATGGAATATCACTTTACTTTATATTTTACTGTACATTCTCTTCAAAAATTAATCTTCTACGAAGAGGAACTCTTAAACCTAGCTGTCGGAAATGCAAATTAGCAGAATTCCTTCCTGGTAGTTATTTACATATCCTTTGAGCCAGGCATTCTTTGGGGGAATTTATCTTAAGAAAATAATCATCTGATGTGGCTAAAGATCCCTGTAATTATGCTTGTTTACAATGTTGCTCTTAATGACTCATTACAAACAACTGAATGCCTCGCAAAGCAGTGTTGGCTAAATAACTCACTGTGCACATGTTACGGGTTGTGATACAGCCCTTGAAAAGATGTTGTAGAGAACTGTTTAATGATGGGAAACAATTTCTGATATGAACTAGAAATGAGACTGTGGCAATGGGGAGCGATCTCTATAATTAGTTGCAAACCCAGCCAGCTGTTTTTTTTCCTTGTTAATATATTCTTTACATTCTGCATCTCATACAAGTTCTTTTTATGAATAAGTAAAGAAAAGTTACTACACATGAAGGTACTAGGTGTGTTTTGTGCATATAGCAACACACGTTAGTCACGTTATCGCTGAGTACAGAATAGAAAATACTTGCAGATATGACCTGTAGCCTACTCAGACAAGATGCCAGGACCCCAGAAGGCGCTTCTGCCGTCTGAAAGTTACTAAGCCTCCTTGACTCCTCTCTCACCTCTGAGTACAGAAGTTACTGCCTAACTTGAAACTTCGGATAACTGAAATCATATGTCCTTTTAGGTTTATGTCTGTTTCTGCCCACTGTTAGGTTTGTGAGTCATGTGTGTTAGTGTGGTGGCTCTAGTTACTTAATGACACGGCTTAGAACACATTCTCTGTCTCTCTGTCTCTCTCTTCCTCCCCTCCCCATTTCCAAACCTATGTATGTATTCTAGGCTGGCCTTGATTTGCTGTGTAGTAGAGAATAACTTTGAATTTTGCTTCCTTGTCTCCACCTCCCGAGTGCTGGAATTACAGATGTGTGCTCTCCCTCTTGGCTTATGCACTACACTAGGACTGAGCCCAGGACTTCTTGCTTGGCAGGCTAGCATGCTGATGCCCAAACTGAATTTTTCGCTCTGTGTCTGTAACACTTTTCTCCTATGCTGGAGAACGGGTTGTTCACAGTTGGGTACTGTTCTAGAGAGTGCCTCTGTGAGGAGGTTTTTGCTAATGTCAGTACATTTTGCTATTGGGGAGTACCTAGGGGGAGAGATGGTGGCCACAAGGCAGGTCTGTGTTCAGTTTCTCCACAGCGTTTGGACCGATTCATGCTTCCAACTCTATACTTCTTCCTCTGTATTTTCAAAAAACTTCGATCACAAGATTTGCCAAGGATGCTGACCGTTCCTGTGTTATCTGATGATGTTGTATTGGAAATACTTTTTAACTCCTGTTAGAATTAGGGTGGAAATGGAATAGTGTATGAATTGAATCGGTCCCAACAGGTTCATGTTCTGGTACTTGGCCCCAGCTGTAGTAGGAGACTGTAGAACTTCTGGTGTGAGGTGCACCAGGGGCCAACCTTTGAAGATTGCACACCTCCCGTTCTGGGTCAGGTGTAGCTCTTTTCTTCAAGGCTTGCTATGATGTGATCAGTTACCTCAGGCTCCCTCCAGTTTACTTCCGCCCCGTGCCTTCCACATGGCAGTGGACTGTGTGGTCTGAAACCGTGAGCCAAAATAAATCATTCCTCCATTAAGTTGATTCTGCTAAGTATCTTACCACAGCAATGCAGAGAATAATAACCAATGCATATATTAGATAGAAAGCTCAGAAAATTCTAAGAACTCATTGGCCTTTTTTTTTTGTGTGTGGGGTGATGGTATTGGAATACACAGGCCTCATTTTCTCCTTTCCCAGAGTATCTTAACATTTTTGTGCTTGTTGATTAACAGATGCAAACCTTTTCTTCTAATAACTGCATTATTTGAATGACGAGGATATCCTTCTTTTAAAATTCCAACAAATTTATGGAACTTTGACTCTAAAAAAGAAAAAAAAAGCCAGAATTGTTGTGTAAATAATGTCACTCTTAGCTAGAGATTGTCCATCCTGGAGGTGATTTTTTTTTAAATGGAATATTCCAGCATTTCGGGGATTTATGGAGGTCTTCTGAAAAGTGATGAGGCCCACTTACAGAAAATTCCACTGTGGACTGCTTGCTCAGATCCCGGGCCTGCATATCTATCTCCCACCTCTGGGCTGGTACCAAACCTCAGAGCATCAGATGAACGTGGTGTGGAAGGTCTTTCATTTGTGGCTCATAAGTAACTGGGAGAGCTAACAATACAGACTGGAAGTGACTCCTCCCACAGCCTCCACTGCTGTGCATGTGCCCGTGTTTTGAAACCCCTTCTTGTCTCTGAGCATTTACGTTTTAAGAACACAGTTCCACAGCTTTCTTGGAAGTCTGCTCCACATCCTGAGGAAAGGCTGTCTGTCATCTTAAATACAGTCCTGGCTCACAATGTTTTTAAATATTAAAGAGCACTGGTTGTTGATGCAAAGTCCTGCCAACCTGCCCTTTCCCTCCTTCTGTTTCAGGTCAAATTGCAATGAACCATTTGTTGGATTTTATGTAATGTGATTTGTAACACATTTTTTCTTTTTTTTTTTTTTATGTTTCACAAAGCCGAGTAAGACATGTTTGAGTGAGCTGGGTGGGGATGAAGTGGGGGCTGGAGGAAGAAGGCAAGAGCCCATGTTTAGACTGTGGTGTCAGTGTTGTGGGAAAACACTCACGCCTTTGGTCTTCAGTGGTTCCCTGAGATGGCTCTAACAGACGCGGAGAAATCCTTCTGCCTGCCTTCTTGGAAGCTCGCCCCCCTTCCAGCTTTGCTCCTGTGTATTGTGGCTATGCTTCTGATTTGTGACACAAGCACCTCCTTGTTTGATTTCTTGGACTTGGTATGAGATTGTTTTCTTAAGTGGTAGATTTGGGCAGGGCTCAAAACTCAGGGTCATCAAAGGATTTTCTTTACTACACATGAAAAAAAAGAAAGAAAAATCCTCTCCCGTATTTTTTTATTCAGAGACCTGAAAAAACAAACAGATAAAAAAAAAAAAAAAACCAAACTAGCAACACCTATAGCCATGGGTAGAATAACTTCTTCAGGTGGGGTATGGAATAGGTGCAGGTCTGCCTGGAGCCTGTGGCTTCTAATACTCAAATATTCTGTATTTGCTTAGACTCTGTGTTTTTACAATCTAATGGTGCTATAAAACCATGCCCTGGGCTTGATTTGCAGAACTGCTATGTCAGGTGTGATAGATGTTAATGTAATAATATTGATTCCTCCATTCCTCCACATCACCGTGGGCCAGTTAAAATGATAAACAGCCATTAAGTTTGCTTCATTTGCAGAGATAGTTTATCTAAGCAAAGCATCTTAGCCGCATTTTACTATCATCACCTGGAAAATATGCATGGTTCAGGTAATCTTGTACAGGCTTAAGGTAGCTGTGGTTTAATCACTGAACAAACATGATTAAGACAACGTGTGGATAGTTGTACCAATGGTCCCATTGCCACACAGGGCCAGTGACCTCTGTGAGACTTCAGCTCATGACAGTGACCAGAAGTTTCAAGTAACCTCATGGAGGGGAAAGATGGGACTGCATCCTTGTTTCAGTAGAATCGTCTGTGTATTTACAAGGGAGGCAGAATTTGGCTTAACCACGCAGAAACAAACGTTTCTTGATAATTGCGTACAAGTTTCATAAATCAGGTCAGCTGACAGACTGTAAGGTGCCATAACTTCCTCTCAAGGAAACTCTAGAAGTGGAGCCCCGGGACCTCTGCAGCGTTCTGGCTCCTTTTCTACACAAGTGCTCCTTACAAACCGATGTCTGTGGATTCTTCCCTCTTGCCACGATGGGAGAAGAGCAAGATCATTGTGTGCTCAGCATGTGGGGCGTGTGATGGCAAAGGCCTTCATAAGCTCTGGTGAGGCGGATCTCTCAAGTCAAGGTTGAACCTGTCACGGTCCTATGCTAAGGAAGAGATCCCTTGGAAATGAAGGTGCCCCAGGGCCACTGCACTGCACCCTGCTCTTGTGACATTTTTCTTACCTTCTCTCTCTGTCCTAGCCAGAAGCCATCTGTTCTTTCTGATTCCCATAGTACCCAATCCATACTGCCCAAGTGACACACCCACCTCTCACCTTGTGCTGGAGTTGTGTACCCGTCTTCTCTGCTCCCAAGGATGGACAGCTCCCTAATAGCCAGGGTAATCATGGGCTTTCCTGGTGGGCCAATCATGAGACAGTCATTACCAGAAGCGGTCAGAGAGAATCAACTGCCTGAAAACGTGGCACCCTCCCCACCGCTCTCCCTTCCTTTGCCATTCCAGAAAATATCACATTTCTGGCTTCTCTGTTCTTCATGTCTCTTTCTGTTCTTCATTGTTTCCTTTTCCGTCTTTTCCTCTTCCCCTCTGCCATCTTGTCTTTCTTTTTCTCTTCTTAACTGCCTCCCTTCTTCCCTCCACGGCTTCTTCTCCCCTTACCCAGCAGCTGTTGTATTCTTGCTCTCATAAGTAGGAACCAGACACTCACAGCACTATGCTTTATTCTGTTTGGATGCCAAACGGAGTGGGAATGCTGTGATTGAATTGAAAAGAGATAGCAGGGTGATTCTGTCTGTCTCTGTCATGTGACACTTGGCATTGAAACTGGACTCCACTGAGCGAGATGTTGAATATGAGAGCTTTCTGTGTGTCTACAAGAAGGAGGATTTTTTTTTTTGTTGCTGTTTTGTTTTTGTTTTGTTTCAATGTGAATTTTTATGAGAAGCTGGTCTTTGGGGTTGGAAGGATGTGAACAAACTCTACCACCCTTTGGCTCTGTGTTTAGGGCTATGAACAACAAGGGGCCCCTCGCTGGCTCGGCTTTCTCATCTTATATGTTCTTCTCAAGCCAGCTTCATACAAATTGTATGAGATTCCCTATGAAAGACTATTAGGATGTGGCTTGGAAAAGGTCTGGGTTGCCATTAGAATGCTTTCTTCCCCTGCCCCACATTCCACTCATGCTCCCGCCCCCTGCCCCCCACCAACCTATTGTCTTTCATTAAGACAGAGCATTGCAATAATTTTATGCAGGGGGAGAGGACTTTTTTTTTTCTCTCTTACTTATTTAAGGATCTGGGGTTACCTCTGACTTAAGTACCTTGTCTCAGTACAAGACTGGGTTATCGCCTGTGGCCTGCACTGACATTAAGAGGAATGAGTATTAATTGTTTACAACAGCCACTTTGGGTTTCTGCAAGGAATGTTTGTATTCTTTACGACTCACACTCAGTGAGAGTGCCAGATCCAAGGGAGTTTTTTTTTTTTTTTTTTTTTTTAATAAGTTTCAGTGCTGTTTTGGTTGGCAAATGGGATGGTTAGCCTCCCCCGCCCCCTTCTGATTAGAGCCAATGATTGCATAACGTTTGCACATCAGGATTTTTTTTCTTCTCTTTTTGGAACACTGGCTGAGACATGTGGCTCTGGAAGAATCCTCATGGATGCCTAAAACCCTAAGGGAATTCAAGAAGAAAACGATTCCACTTGCTTTCTTCTGACTAGGCCGTGTTTAATTTTACCAGAGAGATATTAGTAAATACTAATTTTAGGAGTTAGAAGGCCATGTTCATTTCCCCCTTTACATCAATTTCAAACAGAAAGTTGTGTGCTGGTTGGATGGATCTTTAATGTAACGTGATGGGGCATGATGTATTTCCATGAACTCTGGGTGGGTGTGGCTATAGCTCTCTTACCTGGGTAATCTCCCGGAATTTAACTGAGGTAGTGGTGATGCAAGGCATGTCCAAGTATGAGGAGAATCTAATTTTGTTGTTTGCTGTGTCTTCAGGTAGAGTGTGGTAGATCCCCTCTTGAAGTATCTTGTTATTTTGACTTGTGGGCTTGCCTTCAGTAGACTGTCTCTATGGAAGCCTTCCCAGTCTTCCTTGCACAGAGGTTCTAGCTGCTTCTGGCTGGTGTTCCAGATACCTCTGATGTGAAACTACATATTTAATCTCTTATCACATAAATCAAATCTCTTATTAGACTTTGGTAGAGTGGGTTTTATCTTTGAAAGCCAAGTGGAAGGTACGTCCCAAGCATGAATTTTCTTAGAGTTTTCTCCTTGTTTCTACAAAGCCCATGCCGGAAATAGCACCTTATCACAACCAGTGGCTCTATGGACATCTCCACTTGACAGGGCACCATGATTTTAGTGTGTAACCTCAAAAAAGGCACATAAAATGAACTAAAATGGTGTTGAAGGATGGAGCCTAATGGGGGTTGTTTAGGTCTACCCTTGTGAATGGTTTAATACCAACTATAAAAGGGCCCTGTGAGACGTTTTAAGGCTATAGACTCAATCTCTTGCCTCCCGTTGTGGTCTTGCCTTCTGCTTTCCGTCATGGTGTGGAGGAGACCTGGGTCCCCGGGTCTTGGACTTTGTAGCTCATTAGCTAAGCAAACTCCTATTTGTTGTCTTACTTACTTTTTTTGTTGCTGTGAGGACCTAAGCTGACAGGAGTGACCTCATGAGGACATGGCTTCTTTTGGCTCACAGTTTGAGGGTCCCGTTCATTGTGGTCAGGAAGTCACAGTGACAGGAGCTTGAGGCAGCTGGTCACATCGCTTCCATGGTCCAGACGCAGAGAGAAATGAACGGGTGTATCCAACTCACTCTCTCCTTTATATCCCAGCCCAAGGGACAGTGCTGCCCATGGTGATAGCATCTTTCCACCTCAAAGCACTTGACCAGGATAGCCCTCTACAGGTGTGCCTTAGAGGCCTGACTCCCAGGTTATTCTAGTTCTTATCAAGCTGACAGTTGAGATTAATCATCACAACTGTCTTAAATTAATTAGTCTGTGGTATTGTTAGAGCATCAGAAAATGAACTGAGATACATTGTTTATTAGTCCTCATTTTATCCTACTTTTGAGCCTGTTATCAAAGCCTCAGTTCTTATTGGCCATTAAAACCAAACTCCTGACTTTTGTGCCCACTTTCTCCTGGGCTTCCATTGCATCAGCACCTGCTTGTTGTTTGGTTCCCACTTTCTTCATGACCTCTGGGCACATCTCATTCTTTCTCTGAGCTCAATCAAACTTGTAAAATGATGTTTCTTGTGTCTTACCCAACATCTGTAGGTATTTTAAAGCGGGACCACTTTCAGATGGTCAGGAAAGCTATATCTGTCAAGTCGAAGAAATGGAAGGCAAACTTTGAAGATTTGGGTTAAATATTAGCTCAACTAATTGCATTTCAGGCTTTGCCTGAGTGACTCTGCCTAAGTCTTAGCTTCTCCACTCTAAGGGCGTGGAACACCTCAGAGGATTCTGCACTTGCTAAAATGTTTCACAAGAAAGCAAGTTTCACTTTGAAAGTAGTCTGTAATGCATACAATTGATGATATACCCAGAATCCTTTGCAGGGTTTTCTCCATCTTCTCCAGCTCACATAAATGCAGACTGCCACAGCTGCCAGTTGTTCCATAAGAACACAAATACATTCGGGTTTCCTTCTCAGCTTTTCCATCTCAGGATCCTAGCTAAGTTTATCATCACAGTGCTCCATCTCTTCAGTCTAATCATAAATGACATAAAAAATAGAAGTCAATTAACAATAAAGAAATAAAAAATCATAAAAAACTGAAAAAATAGGAGTCAATAATGCATAAGTCAATAATAAACCACCTGTCATATTTTTGAAGTCACCCGATTTTCTAGTATCTTATTTATTTATTTATTTATTTATGACTAGAACAACATAACGCATATGTGATTTTGAGACTCAATGAAACTAGACTTTGGCATATCCAGGTATAACAGAAGGATAACAGTGTGGGTAGAAAAGGTTGTGAGAACTAGCCAGGATAGAGATTAACGACTAAGAGCTGTAGAGATCACTTTTTAGACACATTTGCTATACTTTCTCTGTGTGCATGTCTTCGGAATTCTCTTATATGTATTTCTTTGCTCCCTCTCTTCCTGTGCACGTGTGTGAATCATGCACAGCGCATGTGTGAGGATGCATGTGTGAGAGTGAGAGGTCAATTCACAGTATTCAGTTTGTTCTCTTCTTCCTCATGTGTGTCCCGAGGCGCGAACTCAGGCCATCAGGCTTGGCAGCCATTGCCTTTCCTTCTAAGCTATCTTACTACTTATAGTTTTGGTTGACTGTGAACTCTGGGTAGATTTGTAAGTGCTGCACACTGAGGGTGAAGATGGAGGAGATGCTTGTTTGTTGTCCTGGGTTTTGTGACTGGGAAGAAAGCAGGAAGAAATTCAAAGACATAAAGGGAGTCTCAGGAGTGAGAGTGTCTTGGGACCTGGACTGAAATTGTGAGGGGATCTTAGAACTTGAATGATGCATGGTGGCAGATCAGAGGAAGGCACTTTTAGGGTCTGCTAGACAGATTCTACTCAGTGTCTCTCTGAGTCTCAGTTGCCTCGTCGATTACAGGGTGATTGCCACACAGAGCTGAGACAGGTCTGGTCTGAGTCTTCTCTAAGTGCTTGCTGCTTTGTATTATTGATGGTGGTGAAACGCAAAGTCATTGTTATCCTCATTTTCATCATCTTCAGAGACTGAGTGCTCTCCATTTACTGTGCAACAGGGACTGCAGTGCTGATGGAAGAGTCTGGGGAGTCATACGGCCCATACAGATTGATGCAGTTGCTTGATAGGATAAATATCTCTGTATTTTTACGGATTCATAGCTAAGGAAAAAATCTCCACCGCATTCTTGCCCCTCTCCATTCATTTCTCTTCTCCTCTTAGGAGGAGGGGAAGAAACTTTGTTTCCAGCTGAGGACAGGGTTTGGATGTCTGCTTCTGAACCATTCCTAAGATATGCTGAGGACAGATTCTCTCTCTCCAGGTTGGCCAGTGTCCAGACTCATATTTGGGTATCAGGCCTGACAACAATGTTATGCACATCTTGCATCAGTACTTCTTCAGTGAGATTATTTGTGTTCACCTTTGCTGTTGCTACTATAATACAAGCTGCAACGGGCCCTCCCCTCGGCTGTTAAAATAATCTCACAGTTTACCTCTATCTGTTCCTGTTTCAGACCAAATGCTCTCTATGCTGGAACCAGGTTGAATTTTTCAAAATGTAAACTAGATAAGGCCTCCCAGCTCTGAAATGGACCCAAGGACTTCCCACGACCTTTGGAATGCCAACATGGCTGAAGAGGCTCTGCCTGCATCCCTAGCCACTATTTGGTGCCCTGCCCACATGGGCCATCTTGACTTTGCCTGGCCCTCTCTGACTTGCTGCTGACTTTTGCACATCAGAACCAGCTCTAAAAAGGTCCCATTTCCAGGTCCCATTTCCTTACCTAACCACTCCTTGTCCTTCAGACCTCAGGGAAATCTTCCTGTTATTCCCTAAATTCTCGATTGAGCTCAATTGCTATTAAATCTTTCTAAGCACTCCCCTAACACTTGCTATATATGCTATGACACCAGATAATTCTTTGATTTTGTTCTCATGGTATCCCCAGGGCCTACAGTGGGTTGGTACAATAAGGACCCCAGTCAACATTTGTTGAGTGAATAAATTAAAACCTAAGAGAGCTCCAGGAACTAAAGGCAGAGCTAGAGCCTCACTTGGCACATTCCTTTTACAACTCAAGAAGAGGCTGAGCGAATTTCTGAGACACTGTCACAGGGGTAAGAGGAAGCATTTGTATGATGTGTTGCACAGGGTCAGGCTCCAATCTCAGAAGCGAAAGCGAGAAATTCTTTGTCTCTTGACATGGCCGTAGAAGGATCACTTCTTCAGAGTCTTCTTCCTACTCATCCCCACGCTCCCCGCTGCCCTCCTGCTCTCTGCATCTGTGCATGAATATATGTGTCTACAGGTGTTGTAAGCACCTCATGCCACCTGCTGCTGGACCATCCCTGGTGACTACAGTGTCATATGTGTTCTATGTGTTAGCAAGGCTCAGATGACAAAGACCCTGTGCTAGCCCTACCTATAATGTCTGTGCCAACACTGTGTGTCACCTCTAAACGGGAGGTTTTCTGGGAAGAATTTGAAGGAGAACACAACATTATCATTTATTTTTTATTCTGGGGCATGCTACAAGCCTTGACTTTAAGATTTATTCCAAGTATAATATGCTGGGAATGTAGATAGTCTCAATATAATTTTGGAATCTCAGTTCAGATTTGTAGAGCAAATAATAGCAAATATATGAAGATTTAGCTAGTAGTCATGTGTTTCATGTGCTGACTATGTATGCATCAACGTGGCTCATAAAATATATTTCCAAATAAAAATATTAAAATTTTTATACATGATAATTTCCCAGACTGCCCTTATTACTCTGTGCTCAATTTTGCTTTGTTTTGTTTGGTTTTAAATTCCACATGGACAAATTCTCTGAGGGGTCACATAAACATGTGTACAAAAGGCTTTTTTTATAGTTAAGGACCTCAAATTTTCCTCCCTGGAGATTTTTACCTATTTCTTATTTTATTTTTGAAGGATTTTGTTCAATATCCCAGAGCCATTGTGCAATCTGGGCATTTATGTAAACATCTTCAAGGGATTCTGAAGAACTATCTCACTGTTTGCTATCTTGTGTCGAACTGAACCGCCTGTAAATCATGCTAATTAGAAAAAAAATAGGAAGTGAATAATCTCCCAGCAGATTTCATTCCGAGATAACTTTCCAAAGTCAAGTGGAAAAAACCCCTAGATCCTGGAAAATTTTTTGTTTTGTTTTTGTTTTTCTTCTTAAAGGTATGTGGTAAAGATGTGATCAGATTAAAAGGAAATTCTGTTTTAAAACCCAGTGTGCTAGAAGTCCTTTGGCTGTACTGGAAGATGGCAGTGCTGATGAGAGTTTTTGGAAGGAGGTTTTCTAGAAGAGAAAGCAGATATACATTTAAGGCTACTCGTAACTAAAGAGGACCCTGAGGGTTGATAGCATTTTCTAACACTTTAGAATCCAGGCCTTAAGGTTTTATTTTTCAAAACTTTTTTTTTTTTTGGTACTGCTTCAAGTCATGCATTTCAGAATTCTTTGTGTCTTAAGAAGTGATGACTGCTCACAGCCCCCAGGTTATCAGGGTCTTTAGGTGCCTGCTCAACTAAGCCCAGGGCATTCGGAAGCAGCTCTGGTTCTTTCTCCATTGTCCTTTCCGTGGTCTAGAACTTATTCAAGGCGGAAATAAAGAACGTGAGGCTTCAAGTTTACAGGAACTGGGAGGAAAGGTGTCCTTTCTGGCCTAACTAGCCTTCAGAGAAATCAAAGGGACACGTTTTCCTCTCCTCTGTGTTTTCAATGTAATTACTGTGGCACTTGAGAGTAACAGTGTTTTACTATTTTTTTCTTTTTAATTGTTAAAAGAGAAATTTACAATTACTCCCCTTGTCCCTGGCCCTCCCACTCCCCCACTACCCCTCCTCCCTCCTCCTGCTTCCTAAAGAGGGGGCAGGATACCCTGCCCTGTGGGAAGCCCAAGGCCCTCCCCCTTCCATCCTGGCCTA
>JAQHUG010000376.1:1262658-1292093 GCA_028555095.1 Dicrostonyx torquatus | reverse complement strand
AAAAAAATCATCCATTTTGATCAAGTAAGCTTCATCCCAGAGATGCAGGGCTGGTTCACATACATAAATCTATCAATGTAATCCATCATATAAATAAACTGAAGGAAAAAACCATATGATCATTTCATTAGATGTTGAAAAGGCATTTGACAAAATTCAACACCCCTTTATGATAAAGGTGTTTTACTATGTTTAAAATAAGAACCAGGTTGATTTGAATTGCATTTTGAAGAGCACCCAGAAGGTAGCTAATCTTCTTGTTGTGACCCTGTTCCTAATCAGACCCATCTTTAGTCAGTGGCCCAGATGCTTACATTATTCCTCAAGTCGCTGCCACTTGAGCTTAGGTTTGAAATGGACATGGCTTTCTCCATACATGTCAGGCTTATGTTCTTTTGCTTTTCCCTGTTAACTCCTGTATTGGAAGCAGCTCCAGGTTGGAGTTTCTCAGGGACAGAGAAGAGCAATCGAAAGAGCTGTCAGATAGGGGAGGATCCCTACAAAGTCCTGTTACAGATCTGCCGGAGCCTCGCTGATGAAGCAGGCAGGTGACTTCCGTGGGTGGCTGGCTGACTGTGTCTCTGGGGCTGGAGAGGGTCAGTACTCTCTTCATGCTCCTCTCTTCAGGTGAGGCCTTAGTGAGTGAGCCAGCAGTGAACGAAGGAAGCCACATGACTCCAAGGATGTTGGTTCCCATCCCTGTTAGACTGTGTGACCACCTTTCACAGGTTGCCTGGGTTTTTGCTTTTTTGGATGACAAATGGGAGAATGAACTTGGGTTTGGTTTTCCTAGTTTATTTCCTGATCTCTCTGTCTTCTTTCTGGAAGATCAAGAAGCAGATTGGATGTAGAAATCTGGAGGCTGGAACAGCAAGATGACGTCACCCATGGAAAACTCAGGGTGAGGCAGGGCATTGTACACTGACAGACGTGGCAACAGGTTGCTGTGACTGCGGTGTAGGAGCAGGTTGAGAAAGAAGTATGAAGAATAGTAAGTGTTTTCTTGTGGGTGAAAAAGGCCTGTAAGGGCTTGGGATGCGTAATAGGAAGTTTCTTCCCACCTGGTCCTTCAATAAGCACACAGAAACTGTATTATTTGCAATACTGTTTGACCAATAGCTTAAGCGTATTTTTGACTGACTCATATCTTAAATTAACCCATCTCCATTAATCTGTGTATTGCCATGTGGTGGTGCCTTACCAGCAAGGTTCCATTCAGCATCTGTCTCTGGTGAGGCTACATGTCTTCTCCTCGACTCCACCTTCTTTCTCCCAGCATTCAGTTTAGTCCCCACCACCTCTGCCTACCTATATTCTGCCCTGTACAGGCCTAAGACAGTTTCTTTATTAACCAATGGTATTCACAGCATACAGAGGGGAAGAGGTTGGCACTCTGGTATAGACTTCCGATGATGGGACTGTGAATAGGGCCTCTGTACTCTCTTTCTCCCTCTCTCTCTCTGAGGAGAAACTGCTCAGGGTGGACCAGTGAGGCATTCCTTGGGATTTGCAGCTGTGTATCATGAACAACCCCAATGTATGAATTCTTATTCGGGCAGCAGATAGCTGGAGCTTGTAGGGCAGTCCGGACTGAAGTCAGAATAAATCTGGCTATGTTTCACTGTCAGAATGGGGCTAGGACAGGACAGGCCATGCATCCTTATTCTGTGAGCAATGGTAGTATGCAGGGGTGTGTAAGGAGGACAGAGCAGAGTGTCGGTGGTGGGATTAGCATGTGTCCACCTGGAAAGGGTGCTTGCTGCAGGTGGCCTGAGGGCACTTGCGAGTAGGGTGTTGTTGGGAATGTCACTCTTCTTATCCATTCACTCTGTCCCTGGCTTTAGCAACAGTGGGAGCAACACACACCTTAGTCCTCCAGCCTCTGAGACAAAGCCTTGACTTACCTTTGAAATAAATTTTTATATTGTACTCCAGTGCAGGGTCCTCACCTTGATGTTTTCCCTAGGGGAAGAAGGCTTGTACTTAGTTAACCAGCGAGCAGAATGGTGGTCCACCCTGCTTTGAGGACAACCATCTTCATCTGGGCAGGGCAGGTGACTGGAGGGTATCCTGACTCATACTGCATTGGCCCCATCTCCCCATCTCACATCAGTGTCAGGTATGGAAAGAAGACAGATTTCTTGTCCCTCCTCAGAAGCAGGAGGCTTTTGTTCAGTATCACAAGAAGTTTGGAATATGAAGACTTTGAGTCATCTGTGTGGGTTGAACAGTGATGCTCCAACTCCCAGTATGATAGCGTTAGCAAGAGAGACCTTTAAGATGCAGGCTTAGATGGAGCCACCAACATAGGGTTGATTGGCTTACAAGTGACTGGCTATAAACCAGATTACCAGCTCTTCCCATAACCAGAGTCTGAGAGCCCCTCGCTCTTGGGATTTCCAGCATGCAGAACCCTGAGCAGTAAAGGCCTATGGTCAAAGGCAACCATCTTGTGGTATTTGCCTTAGCAGCCTGAGCTGACTGAGACCCTGATCACCTCTGCATTTGTTCCCCGCCCTGAAGTGCCCATGAGCAAATTTGGAGAAACTTGTTACCTGCTGAAACCTCAGCAGTGGCCAGACACCATGGACAGCTTGCTCAGGCCTCTGACTTTGTCCTCAGTTTCTTGGGAGCAGTCAGTATGGGTCTGTGGAAGATTTGGGGTAGACACCTCCTGTGTTTGGGGACCTTGAAAGTGCTTAAGTAACCCACATGGAACTTGTTAAAATCAAGAGCTCCTCTGGGGTGATGCTGTGTCCAGCAGGACTATTTGCCAGCCCTACCTCAGCCTAAGCTGTAGGATGAGGTGACACCCCAAATGCCTCTTTGTCCAGCCCCCACTCTATTCTCAGACTCACTTGTGTCGTCCTTTCTGTTTAAACCTTATACTGCTCAGTGCAGAGAATGGGGGAAGAGAGGAGAGGAACGAGGCATTTCCAGAGCCACTTGTAGGGTTCCAGTTGAGTTAAATTAGTAGCTAGACTTCTGAGACCACTTACAAGCTAGAAATAGCTTGACCATCAAAACTCTTGAACTCTGACCATAAAACATTGACCATGATGATTGGCCGTCTTAATCTTGAGGTCAAAAGGTTATGATGAGGGTGGACTGACTCATGATGTATTTTTGACCTGCTTAGAATTATAGTGACCTTTGGAAATTTTTGGTAAGCTGCCATGGCTCAAGATTAGAATAAAGGCTAAAAATAGCATTCCAGAAAATGTCCTTGCTAGATGTCATTACATGGTTTGCGGTCGGCGTCAGTAGCAGAGCATTATCTGAATTGATGTAAATAGTGTTTGAGCTTGGCTTTTCTCTTGAGTAAAAAGTATTGCATGTAGAGTTCCCACCTATATTACTTAAATAGATCTCCTCTGTGGTTCGGTGAACAGTTGTGTGCATATAATTACGGGATAGCTATTATTAGGACAATTACTTTTGCAACCCTGCTATTTGGTTGTGTCTAAACCTTTCTGCCCTTTTGGTAAGCAGCAGGGTCAAAATAAGTACCAGGTGGTTCTAACCTCAGAAGTGTGGGGAGTAGGCACAAACCTTTCTTCTCTCAGTGGTACCAAAAGGCACAGCTGTAGGCTGTTTCACTGGAGAGGAAAAGCAATTCTAAAAGCCCCAATAAATTGCCATTCCCAACATCATATATTGGCAGTAAGCCTAATGTCAACCAGCATTCATCATCATATCCCCCACTGTGTGTATGTGTATGTGTGTGTGCTTAATACAGACAGACAGACAGATAGAATGATGGATGAATGGATGGATGGATGGATAGATGGATGGGTGGATAGATAGATAGATAGATATCATTCTGCATTACAGATCACCAGCTACACCAGCTAAGTTACAGAACCAGCCTGAACAAAGCTGGGTCTAGCATCCTAAGAGGAAAATCTCTACACATTGCGTCACAAAACTCTTGCAAGCTGCCATTTTCAAGTCGTACCAAAGATATCCAGTGTATCAAAAGCATTGCCTTTCATTATTACTGTATTAACTATCAGTTGCCACAACAATGACAGATATAAAGACATCCATTAAAGTTCACAAGCATTTTTTTTAAAGACTATATTTAAATTTTTGTTTTATGGGGCAGAGTCTCATGTAAGCCAGGGTGGTCTTGACCTGGCTATCTGGCTGAGTGTGGCCTTGAACTCCTGCTTCTCCTGCCTTTTCCTCTTGAGTGCAAGGAATTACAGGCATGAGTCACCATGTCCAGCTACCATTTATATCCACTATCGGTGAGTCTTAGAGCAAGAAGACACCCCAGATTCTTCTTTGTCCAAATGCCCCTTACTGCTTACCTGTGTGTCAGCTGGGTAGTTCTGGTATTGGTCAAGGTATCACTGATATGTTGTGACCTCCTACCTGGTTGGCCTGGGCTTCGCAGGACAACTCTGCTCACCTCTGTCTCTGTCTTTCTCTCTCTCTCTCTCTCTCTCTTTTTTAAAAAAAAAACAAACCCTGGCAAGCCTACCACTCTTCTAGCAGTGTTAGAGAACAAAGAGAATGAAGGGGCCGAAAGCTAATCCTAAGCTTGAATCCAGTGCGCCATTTCAGCTGCTATGCACTGTTGAACACAGCCACCCCATGTTCAACCTAGACGGAAACGGGTAAAAGACACCATTGCTCAGTCCCACACAGCAGAGTACGTGAGAACAGCATTGCCAATCTCGCAGTCAAGTTTGTTCTGATACCTTTGCTGCCTAACATTCCCTAAACAGTAATCTGAAATGAACTGGTTTTGTTCAAGATTCTGTGACTTCAGCATCCGAGAATGGTCCAGCTTGGCAGTTCTCATTTGGGAGTCATTCTGGCAGGGTCTATAAGTCACCCCCTAGTACACTGGGATGTCGTAGGTGTCCCATGTACCATGTACATGACCAGCTATTGCTGCTTACATGTGGTTTCCCCAGCCTTTAAACACTCAGGTTACTTACGTAGGGAGTTTCCCGAAGAATGAGTGTCCTTAGGGAACTAAGTAGATTCGTGTGACCTTGTCTGACACAGTCTTAAAAACCATAAAGCTTCAGCATCTTCTATTTGTAACTAACAAGCCATCTCCTCCAGTCCTAGACAAGGAGAAGTGGAGCACAGGGCAGAGGAGAGTCCTGCAGAATTTATAGATTTATTTTAATCGCTACGATTTATGTCTCTACCATAGTTATTCGGGGGAAAAATCAGCTCCTTAACAAAGAGAAATCAGTTCTCTTATTATGTAAGGACTCATTAATTTCCCTCTTCAGATAAAATGTTAAGCCAAGTTCTTTTATCTTTACACTGTGAATACCTACCACTCTTATCAGGTACACGTGAATTTTTTTAAATCTTTGTGTAGTTCTATGTAATTTAAACTAATGTAGGGAATGATCTTTGAGAGAATGCATATATCCCCCGCCCCTGCAGAGGATCTTGCATATAGTTCAGGCTGGAAGTCTTCCTACTTCAGCCTCCCTAAGGTTGTGATTACAGGCATGCATCTGGCTTGTTTTCGTTTTCTTTCTTTCTTTCTTTCTTTCTTTCTTTCTTTCTTTCTTTCTTTCTTTCTTTCTTTCTTTCTTCCTTCCTTCCTTCCTTCCTTTTTTTTTCTCTTGTTCCTTGCTTCCTTCCTTTTTTCTTCCCTTCCTTCATCTAGAGGTTCAAGGTAATGAATCCTAATTATCTTAGCAGTTTCTCAGTTAGGCACCTGTTACTTAGGACTACACTGTATCGATAACCAGCATGAGCAGGTTATCTAAACTCCCTAATGTAGTGCCCTAAAGTCAAGTACTTGGTCTACCTTATACTGAGTATGAGTGAGGCAGTCTGGCAGCTCCTCCTCACGTCCCTCCTGAGGCTGCTAATGTGTCCTTGGTTGTCTCATCTGAGGGTTTCACGGTAGCTTGAGGGTCCATCTCAGACTTTATTCAAATAATAGCTGGCAGGAGATTTCATTTCTGGACCTGTGAATCCCTCCACTGGGCATCCCTGCCTCTGTAGCTGTCTTCCTCCAGAGTATGTGATGAGAAAGGGGTGGGACCAGAATGAGAAAGAATACCCGTGGACTGGAGAGATGACTCAGTGGGTAAAAGTGTTTGCTTTGCAAGTGTGAGGACCTGAGTTAGAATCTCCAGATCTCATGTACATCAGGATGAATAGCTAGAGCTTCTGTGATCCTGGCTTTCCTCCAGACACACAGGAGCTGGAGACAGGAGAATCCCCAGAAGCTCACAGACCACCTGTGTATGTAGTGTATCTGGTGTATGTAGTGGGGACACAACAGAAGATCTCTGTCTTGAGGTGGAAGGTGAGAAACATCATTTGAGGTTCCCTCTGACTTCTACACATGCATTGTGACATGCCCACTCTCACATCTAATCATGGGAATTCATGTGTGTCCATATATACACACATATAGAATTCTCTCTTGACAGCCATACTTTCTCATAGCTTAGTTTGGGGAGCACTGTACCTTTCTTTTTGCATGGAGCCAATCCTGATGTCCTGTGGGAGGAGATTACACTTCAGTGTGAATGGCAGCAGGTAGGGATCATTGGTTCATCTTTGACCCATTGTTGAAGCATCTTTTCTCAAACGGTTCTTTGTGATGAATGGGAAAGCAAGTCTTTTGTTATAGCGTCTTCATGGAGCATCACCATATCATAAAGATAAGCAATGTAATAGTTTTCCTTCTCTTCATTTGAAGTTATTCTTATATATGTGCATATGGATACATATGTTTGCATTATAAAATACTAGGTCTTATGTAACCACTTCTTATTAATTATATATTAAGAAAACTTCAAAATGCTTTAGAATTTATGTACTTGCTAACAGATTTCTAGAAAGTGCTATCTTATGGCTATAGTTTGAGGAAAGAGAAAGGAGGGAAATTGCTGCGTTCTACACTCAGCCAAAAATCATTTATTTAATTTTTAATTCCATCTTTTATAAAAGATGCCACACTGCTCCTAGCCTGGCAAGAACTACTGCCACTAATAGTTCCTTTCATGAATGACATTTCAATTGTCAAGTCTCTTGGTCATCATGAGTGCTTTGCTGTTTCGGTGCTGTCTTTACCATTTCTGAGATAACCTCAGGGACATCTTTTAGCTCATCTTTACCTGAAGGCCCCCATTCCATGCCGTGTTATCGTTCAAGCTTTTCTGCAGCCAGCTAAACTAACTTAATATACCATAAATGAATGCTCACATGTTTTGGAAATTCAGCTTCTACCTGTTAGCGTTTCTGGGAGAGAAAATATAACAGATTCATTTTGTGTCTGTAAAAAAATATTGTTTAGCTTTTCAAGAAATCCACCTGGGTTCATTTACAGGACACACTTTCCATCATTTCCAAATTTAATAAGCTTTATAGCGCCTTCCGTCTTGTGGGCGCTTGATAATTGCCATCCATCCAGTTAAGTGATGGGGTAATAAGGGCAGGACCCTGCTCCTTCTAATGACAGGGTCTGCATTTATAATGAGTTTCTGACCAACATGGGCGGGCAGAGCCACCTGTGCCGGGAGCATGTGGGAAGGGCCACCTTTCACAGGCATCTGAAGGATTATATGGCAGGAATAGCCTCACTGTGTGTGGGTAGTCCTCCCTTCTGTTTTGGAGGATTTAGAAGGATTGCCAGAGCACCTATAGAAGGTGTTTGATTTAAAGGTTAGCACTCCCATTCTGCCTTCTTGTAAGGGCATGCCAGAACTAAAGAAAATGTTCTGGCATCTAACATGAAACACTACCACAACGAAGCCATACTTAGAGGGTCTCTGTGCAAGGAACTCTGGTAGATTTTGGATGCCTGGTGCCTCGACTGCGTGTGACACCAGGGGAATAGCTCTGGGTATGCTCAACCCCATGAGCGATCTGGTCAGCTCCTGGCTATGGCAGGATGGAGGAGTTAGGCTGCTCTTGTTTATAGACCCCAGAAGAGCAAAATACTGGTTTATAGCTTCCAGAACCTCAATTGTTGTCTTAACTTTCCCTGACCCACCAGGGGATTTTCCCGAATCTGAGGCACAGCAGGGTCAGAGGGACTTACATTCTCCAGACATCTGTATTCAAGGGAAGGTCCAAGGTCAGCCCTGTTTGTTTCTGTCTAGAGCTTAGACACTCCTTGCAAGACTGAGGGACACTGCCACATGGAAAACCCCCTTATATTTTATTTTGACACAACACGTGCCACATGGAAATATCTCTCCTTTTTTATTTTGATATAACATATGCATCAGTGTCATCCAGAATGTAAATCGGGTGGATCAGAAGAAAATTAAAATCTAATAAGCAAAAAGGATCCCGGAGTGAAAATTTGTCTTGGTTGGTAGGCAGTGAGCTTGAGTTTGGATATATCATTTTTATGTGTTCCTTTTTCCTCCTCTGTGTAAAATCTTGTCTTCTGGTTTAAATAACTGTAACTGTACATAGGCACTGACGTTACGTGCTGGGAGAATTGGATTGCTGAATGGATGCTCAACGGTAGCAGTGACAGGCTAAAACTAAGTTTGGGTTTTGAATGTCACCTTTCTATTGCCTTCTTCAAGACAAGCCATTGTTTAGGAACTATAGAGCAAAACAGATGTTGACTGGAATGGTTTCCCTGTGAAATCTCAACACAATGGCCACAACACTGAACACGCCACTATGCGTGGGGGAGAACGTTGTAGGGCCACACCCAAGATGAAGAGCTACAGGCAGTGGAGGGAAAATCAGTTTTATATAGGTACAAAGCCCTGATAGGTTTCAATCCAAAATGATCAGCTCTGTGCACACACACACATGCAACACTAATTGGACACAGTAGGTTATGTACATACATATATTAATATAATGTTAATAATTATAGAACAATAGCTCATGAATTTAAAAGGGGGTGGGGAAGGCAAGAGGAATTGTTGGGAAAAGCAAGGGGTAGAAATTATGTTAATACAGTACTTATATGAAAATTTCAAAATGTATCTATTATCAATATTTGTCCATCTGTCTATCCATCCATCTATTTAAAAAAATGTCTTAAAGCGTGTGGCTGTGGCTCATAGATTGTTACCATTCTAGAGTGCCCCCTTCCAGACAGCTGGCTGGCACTGTGGTAATGGCTGTCCGGAATGTAAATAGATTCACACACTCAAAATTTTCTGGAGGTGGCAAGAGAAGTAAACCCATAACTTTAAAAGTCCCCATAGTATTCACAGTCTCAACACAGTTTCAGGGTCCAAAGTCTCTTCTGAAACTCTAGGCAATCTCTTAATGTAACCCCCTGTAAAATAAAGTAAGTTACACATTTCTAATATACCTTAATGTAGAATATACAGTATCATTCCAAAAGGGAGGGATGGAGGCATAGGGAGGAAAAGTTGGACCAAAGTAGGACTGAAACCCAGCTGGGAAAACTCCAAATCCTATAGCTAAATGTCCCATTTCAAAGAGTCCCACATGGATTTCTCTGTCAAAACCCCTGTTCCAATGTGTCCATTTCTGTTTTTGTTTTTGCTAAAGGAAGGATAACTTTCATTAGATGACAAAGCCAAGAACTACTCAAATTGAAGTGAGCAAGCTACAGCCTTCTTGTTTCGCTTTTGTGAATAAAACTTTATTGGAACAAGTCTTGGTTCATTATAGGAATGTGGGCTCTGTCATGTTTCAGTAGCAAAGTTGACTGGCTAGGCAGACTGAATGGCTCATGAAGCCAAGAAATATTTCTATCTGACCCTTTAAGAAAGTTTGCCATTACTTGTTCAAGGGTGCAGGTCACCAGTTTTACATCAGTTTCCTTAAAAACAGGTAAGATCTTCCCCTGAAGACCTCATCTTTAGAAAAGCAATAAAAGTATGCTTCTAGTAAGCAAAAAATATTTCAAAATCCTGAGAATGTAGGAAGTTCAAAAGAGATTAAAATAAAGAAATAGAGAATCTGGAGTAGAAAATATGTCTTAGGCCACTGAAATAAATGATTATATTTCATTTACTAAACTTGGGTGTCACTAAGTTTGAGTGACATTATTGATCTGTTTACTATTATTATTATTATTATTATTATTATTATTATTTTGGGTTTTTCAAGACTGGATTGCTCTGTAGCTTTGGAGTTGGTCCTGGAACTAGCTCTTTTAGACCAGGCTGGCCTTGAACTCACAGAGATCCGCCTTCCTCTGTGCTACCATCACCTGGCTTGATATGCTATTAAAATCTGTTCTAATCCTATTTTTCAGTGGAAGTAGGTGCAGGGCCTCATGTAGAAAGGGGGTAAGAGATAGGCCTTCGTTTGTCCATCGAGGGAGAACTCTATCCCCACCTCACATGGTGAGAATTAGAGTTCTTGGCTTTGATAATCAAGCTGGCAAAACAAATTTGGTCCCAGTGTTTTAATGAGCTTGTGTGGGTGGCCGGCAAATTGCAGGTTCAGACATAAAATGTTTCGAACGTGGGTGGCTGGCTTTTAACCCTGAGGGCAAATTTCTGTGATTGTAAGGAAATTTTAGGCTTGTAGCCAAGTTCAAAGAGGAGTTGCCAGATATTAAGAAAAATGTGAGCCATTCTAAGCAATGTTTCATTCTTTGAGGACAAGATTATGTTGTTCCAAGTATGATTGGCACAATAACTTAACATCATTCGAGTCCACTCAAATTCGTCAGCATTTATACTACGTGTTTATGATTGAACTTTATACACAGTATCTTGGAAAAATGGGGGAAGACGATGAGGGAAATGGAATTGGCTGTCCCTTTCCTACCTTTGAGTGTTTAAATGTTAGGTGTTTTACCCCTTTATGCTTTATATCCTCTGGTTTTCTATGTTGGGAACAATTAAATCTTGAGGGTTTTTTGTTTAAAGAAAAAAGTGAGATCTGAGAAGTGAAGGATTAATGCTTACTAAAGTTTTATCCACATAGGAGGTTGTGTTTGAAGCAGACCTCCATCTGGGTTCTCTAAGGGACCTCTGTGCCATGGAAGTGGGATTTAGGGATACGTTTTCAAAAGGATGAAGTAGATTTCAACTAAGACTGCCTTTCAGCCTGAAGAGCAGCCTGGATTCTATCGATGATCCTATAAACAGAGATAATGAGATTCTAAGCAAGTGTGGTTGAAATGTTAAAAGTGACTGTAAAAATAACTGTGGGCTCCTGATTTATTCTCTCTCATTGCTCAGTAGAACCAAATATGAATTGGCATAATATTCATTGTACAGTTGCCATGGGGTCAGGAACTAGGCCCCGTTACCTCATTCCTCTAACATTTGTGAAAGCCATCAAGACTAATTCCAATCGGACTGGAAAATCTATGGACTCTGAAGGAGAAAGATAATAGGAGCCTCTTCCATTCTGCCTCTTACTTGTGAGTGACAACTCACACAGGCTTTGTCGGCTTCCTACCATGGGGACTCACATATTGGAGCTTCTTAAGTTAAGACTTAGACTTATGTCTTTTACTATTGTATTTTTGTTTTGTTTAGTGTTTTTTGTTTTTTAAGATGGAGTTTCTCTATAGCTTTGGAACCTATCCCAGGACTCATTCTGTAATCCAGGCTGGCCTTGAACTCATAGAGATCCACCTGCCTTTGCCTCCCAAGTTCTAGGATTAAAGGCCTGGCCTACCTGTTATAGTTTTAGGCACCAAAAATGATGTATGTGTTCTACTCTTCCTTAGTTCTTCCCACCCTCTCAGTCTAGCTTCTCCCTATGAGTCTTGGCAGGGTCAATCACTGACAAATGGATGGATGTGTTTATTTCCAAATTGATGCCAAATACTGCTCTTCTTCCTTCCAACCTTGAGAGATTTCCTAGCATTTTAATCTAAGGTATACATCTGTTCTTTTCTTTCTGGCTTATTTATTCAATATAGACTAGTGAAATCTTATTTTTATGAACTATGAGACACTCTTATCATTTTATTTATGTCCCTCTCCATCCACTCATTCATTCATTCATTCATTCATGTGTGTATATGATGTGTGTGGAAGAGTGCAGATGCCACCCTGAGTATGGAGGTCAAAAGACAACTTCATGGAGCCAGTTTTCTTTTTTGACAATTGAATTCTGGTCACTAGGCCTAAATGGCAAGTGCCCCATGTTGGGCACCATTTGTTGTTGGGGTTTCTGTCCTACCCAGTTCCCACATTTGTTAAATCCCAAAGAAAATCACACAGAGGTCTACATTAGCTATAAACTGATTGGCCCATTATCTCTGTCTTCTTATTAACTCTTATTACTTATATTAGCCCATTTTTTCTAGTATATGTTAGCCACGTGGCTCGATACCTTTTTCAGCAGGGCAGGTCACATCTTCTTTCTTCTGTGTCTGGGCAGGACTGCAGAGGAATGGGCTTCCTCCTTCCCAGAATTCTCCTGTTCTCATTGACCCACGTCTACTTCCTGTCTGGTTGTCCCACCTATACTTCCTGCCTGGCTACTGGCCAATCAGTGTTTATTTAAAACATAATTGACAAAATATAGACAATTGTCCCACACTAGACCCCTGAGAATTCCATCAATCCTGCTCGTCTTTTGATGCTCTCCCATTTAAATCCTACCCTTGTTTATGGTCGTACAGAATGCTCCACATTCATTGAGCTCATTCTCTTGTCTGGAACTGACTCTAAGAACCTTGCATTCTCTTCAGTACAGGCAGGTAGTGTTTATAAAACAAGATCCAGGCATGATGGTGCATGCTGCCACTGGAAGGCCATTGTGTCTGTGACTTATCAGTAGGTGAATAGAAAATATGTACACACACGCACACACCTACACACATACCCTGATACTGATTTATCTGTCCACTGAAAACCCTTTGCTGGAACTTGGTATTGGCTAAGTAGGTAAAATACTTTGCAGACACAAAGAGACTCGTGTAAACCAGTGGGGTCCAGAGCATATGGTTGCAATCTCAGCTCTCAGAAGTCAAAGTCAGGAGGATGCCTGTGACTCTTGGGTCAACCTGCCTAGTCGAATTGGAGAGCTTTAGATCAATGGGAAACCTAGTCTTAAAAGCTAGGAGGATGGCTTTCAACTAACAGTAGGCAAGGTGTCCTCATGTTTACACACACACATACACTTACACATACACACACACACACACACACTGTTGTATAAAAGGGGGGAGGTGTGGGTTGTGTTTCCGGCACCCGGCTCCCAGCCCCTAGCTGCCGGCCCACTCAGCCGCTAGTTGCTTGCTTATGCCCGAAATAACCACATGACAATTATATTCATTTAAATACTGCCTTGCCCATTATCTCTAGCCTTTTCTTGGCTAGCTCTCACATCTAAACTACCCCATTATAAAAGTCTGTATATTACCACGAGGTGGTGACTTACTGGACGGTTCTAAGGTATGTCCATCTTGGGCGCAGGATCATGGTGGCTCTCTCACTTCCTTTCTTCCCAGAACTTCCGTGCTGTCTACTCCGCCCACCTAAGAGCTGACCTATCTTACAAGTCAGACAGAGTCTTTATTTAACCAATGAAAGCAACAGAAATAAAGGACCCTCCTACACACACACACACACACACACACGAATACATACACACCCTTTGTTTACAGTAATACAATTCCAGCCCAGCATCCTGAGCTTATTCTAGTCTTTCCTCTTTCATATTATTTACAACCTCAGTCAGATTGATGAGAAAATGACCAACCTCTTAGACTCTGTCTGTCCACTCCTTTGCCAGAGCCACTGTGTGTAGCTAGCAGTCACACCCAGTGGGATCAGTGCTTTACTGTGGCCCTACATCATAAAGAAGTCTTAATTCCTAATGGAAAGGCTGATAAAACCACAGAAGGAGGAAGAAATGATAGAGATAGAACTTGTATAGAAGGAGAAGGGAGGGAGCTGAATGTGTGGTCCCAAGGCAGGCTTTTACTTCCGGAGCCTAAATAACTACGAGGTGTGAAACACTTTTGTGGGAGAAGCTGAGTAATTTACTATTTCATAAACACTACAAACAAATGTGGTTTCCCTCCCCTTGGGAGGAGTTTGGAATGTTAAAGGTAGAACATAAATGAGTAAGTCTAAAATACTACTCTTGCTATGAGAATAAAGTCCTTATTAGAAGGACTTGAAGAGGCAAACAGTATGGGGAGAGGTAGATGATCACATAGGCTGTGCAAAGAAAAAGAAAAGGATTGTGAAGAGTAAATAAGTTATTAATTATTTTTAATTAATAAATTAAATAGCTGAGCTATTAAAAAGTGCTAACAGGGCTGATGCAGTGTCTTTATGGCTCTTACCTGGGTCTTAAACGCACCATGTGTGGCTCAATTTATGTGCAGGCGGCCGCAAGTTGAGAGTCACATGGGTTCCCAGGTCAATCTACATCTGAGCACAGAGCTAGAGAGAAGCCCACACACTAAAGGACAGGGTGCCGGGAGAGGCCATGCCTTCCGTTGAAAAGTGTCAAATGCATATGAAATGTTATTCGTACATAACTATAGACCTTGTCTGACTGTGTAAAGGTGTAGGACAGAATCTTTTTTTTTTAAAGCTAAACAAAGATCGATTGGTACAGCCAACTGTGAAAAAACAAGACAAAATGGGAGAGAGAATTTGTCACTGATGGTGTATAAATGTCTGGAGAGAAAAGAAACATACATTTCTCAGCATCCCACCTGCATCTATGATCAGCCGTATTGAAATCAATAGTAATCCAATTGCCTACTAGAACAGCTGTCCTCCTGTGTTGAAAACTACAGAGAAAGCTGTACGTTTCTGCGATAATCATAACCTAGGAGAGACTGTCTTTTCTTCTTTAATATGCTAGCTACTGGCGCAGTTGCTTCCTGTTACTCATGTTTTTTGTCCCTCCTTCAGTTGACATCACAGAAAAACAAGGGAGCTAGCAGGAGTGGGTGTGCTCAGGTGGTAGCAGTGGGCATGCTCTGTCTTAGCTCGGGAGGACAAGAATGGAAACCTTCTTCCATCTTTCCTCCCTAATTAGAAGAGTTGGCCTCTGTGTGCAGAGTGTCAGTTAACATGGCTTTCTGGTGGAGCTGATCTTGTGGGCAGCAGGCTGGGATAGAGAGTTTTACAATATTTTGATACAGGGTGTATACAGTGGAAGCAAATGGAATCCATGCCCCTTTCCATGATGATGTGACATGTGCTCAAAGGTCCTTGGTATGGCTAGTCTGTCACTACTTTTTGTCTGTAAAGTTTTCCCGTGAATGAGCAAAAAAGAAGCTGTATGAGGTGTCCTAGTGTTTAGAAGTTTAAGGGTGGTTTTGATTGGCACAAAGAGGTAAAGAGGCTTGAGGAGAAAAAGGAATGGAATTAGAGATTATTTTAAAAAGTAGATAAAAGGGAGTTTTGTGTTTGATTGTAAATCTACTTGGCATAAGCAAGCACTCACTGCTAATCTGTGATCATTCACAAGCCATGCACTACAGACCTGTGGCCTTATTCTTGCTGTCACTCAAATCATACAAACGATTAAAGATTTTAGATTGATTCTGAAATTGTGATTAAAGATTCACAGTGATTTCAGGCTCCAACGTGAGTTTCAGGGCTGCTGAGCCTACTGTCTGGGAGCATAGGAGAACAACCCACCAAACTGTACCCCACACGCCTGTCTCTCAGGAGCTGGCTCTCAGTTCCAGGAAGGGGTTGCTTTGTTTCCCACATCCTTCTCCCCAAGAATTCCAAGGACCCACAAAACTTTATTTTCCATATCTGGTGCTAAGAAAACACTATTTATAATTATCAAATATGGACTGAAAAAACAATATAAATGATGACTATACCTCATCCCAAATCATCTCCTGGCAGCCCATACATCTTCATTATATCAATGTTCCCTTCCAAAAATAAGGATTGGATGTTTCAGTAGTACCCACACCATGTAGTGAATAGATAATATGATCTTTTTCCTCCTCCCCTTTCCTTTTAACCTCTCACGTATTACCTATCCGCTTGCTCCTTCTCAAATTCATGCTCTCTCTCTCTCTCTCTCTCTCTCTCTCTCTCTCTCTCTCTCTCTTGTTTTTTGTTTTTGTTTGCTTTTCGAGACAGGGTTTCTCTGTGGCTTTGGAGCCTATCCTGGAACTAGCTCTTGTAGACCAGGCTGGCCTCGAACTCACAAAGATCCACCTGCCTCTGCCTCCCAAGTGCTGGGATTAAAGGTATGCGCCACCACCGCCCGGCTTCATGCTCTCTTTTTTAAAAATCATTGATATATCTTCTTAAATATATTAAATATAACCTGTTTAGTCCATAAGCTATTACATGCATGTATATGCTATCAGGGCTGACCACTTGTTTGGATTACCAACTGAGTTGCTCTTCTCCCGTGCTTTTGCTCTCAGTATTCCTCAGTTGCCTGTAGTTCTCTGTTTAGTAATGGGGTCTTGTGAGGTTCCCTCTCCATGTTAGCATGCCTGTTGGTGTCGTCCTTGTTCAGGTCTTGTTTACGCAGCCATATCAACACTTTATCTATGTAGCTTGCCTGACATTCTCAGAGATGTAATCTCACAGCAGATTTCCTGTTCCCCTTGCATTTGTATCTTTATCAGATTCTAAACCTTAGTACTTAAGAGAGCAGTATATAATTTTACGTAACTGGAAATAGAGTATGGCTTATTATCATCTCTTTCCTGACTATCAAGTACTCCTGGACCTCATAAGACAACTTAACTTCCATGAAAATGGTCTGGTGGTATATAATGTGGCCATTTAATGAAAGGTAATAATCTTTTTGCTTATCCACAGACATTCAGATGTTTCATGCATTCAGTTAATGTGCTATTGGTATCGTGTTGCCATGAGCTGAACAGAAAGTTAGCTGAGCTACCTTTATGACCATAGGACATTTTCATCCTCTAAGATACAGAGAGGGACCAGCTTTTCCATGTTTCCCCATTGAGGAAAGTCTGAGGGAAGAAGAGAGTTCTGGGATACAAAGGGTGTCCATGGTGATGAAAAATGGGGAAGAGAAATCCTGCATGGTTTTCAGTAAGAGAGAAATAGCCTGACCCTTCATCTGGGTCAGGGGCATCAGAGTTGTAGGTGGGGGTGTTGAGGAGATGGGGCGGATTGAGTGTGTAAGGTGTGTAACTGAGAGACGCTGACAGGTGTGGTTCTGTGAGATCCCACTTATGGAGTGAGCTGGCACTGAGATGTGGAAACAGGAGCTGATGGGATGGGTTTGACTGTACATACATATGTTTTGGCAAAGAACATGTTGTTATTTGCTATATTACCTAATTTAGTTAAGAATACTTGCTTGACTGTTGATATGCAAAAAAAAATAGTATCCTTTTGTATTTTCTACACTGGTGGTTTGGATGAGAATGGCCCAGATAGATTCATATATTTGAATGGTTGATCTTCAGTTGGTGGAACCATTTGGGAAGGATTAGGAGGTGTGGCCTTGTTGGAGGAGGTGTGTCAATGAGGGTGGGCTTTGAGGTTTCAGAAGCCTGCACTATTCCCAGTTTTCTCGTTCTCTCTGCCTGATGTTTGTGGATTAGTTGTGAGTGTTTGGCCACTTCTCTGGCACCATGCCTGCCTGCCTGCTGGTTATACTGGGCCGTGAGGATGATGCAGGAGGATTTTCCTAAGTCCATTTTGTCATACAGGGTTACACATTCACAGTCTGTGAGATTGAAGACCCGAGTTCTATTAAGAACTATTCTTCTGCATATGAATAAATACCCCAAATGAAGGTGTCATTGATAATGACCAAAACACAGACTTCATGTTCCATAGTATACTAGATACACTTAGGGGTAGGCCAGCAAATGGACTGTTGGGCACTGCAGTTATCATTAAAACAGATTTCATGGTTTCGTGTTACCTATAGAATTAGTTAACTAAATGTGGGGCTGGATTAAAATAACTAGAAACACATACAATTTCACTATTTTATTCTAAAAGTAGAAGGAGTCTGAAGACTTCCAGTGAAGAAAAGAAAAAGAATTCAGACTTGGGGAGAGTCCCAGCAAGCTTATTAAAATGATGTTGGCTACCCTGAAATGTTCTCAATTAAAAAAAAATCATTGTAGTTTGTTAAGCAAGAAAATGTAATTTTGAATTTACTCTTAGCCTGGCAAGATGACTCACTGAGTAAAGGAGTTTACCACATAAGCCTGGTGACAGAGTTCTGGAACCACATAGGGGTAGAAGTAGAGGATTAATCACAAAATTACCTTTTAACCTCCATATGCTTGGTGTGATGCACACATTCTCTCTCTGTCTCTCTCTCTCTCTCTCTCGCTCTCTTTCTCTCCATACGCACACATACACACCTACATACCCGTATAATTATATTTTTTTTAGAAATTTCTTTTTATTTCTAAGAAGTAACCTCAAGATGATATTTTATGAGACACATGGTTTTCAAAAAACAGATGACAGGAAATTTTTTTTTTTTTTTTTTTTAGCCTTCCAGCACATCTTTTTAAAAGTAGTTTTCTGTCTTTCTATTTTGAAATGATTAGATCATGGTATGTGGGAAATTGTTCCTCCAGCAATCCATTATCATTTTGTTATTTTTGCAGGGGGAAAAAAGCTTTTTCACAGCAATTATCAAATGCTGCCATGTACTTAAGGTGGGGTAAACCATTACCATTCCTCCTCTGGGTTTCAGCCCTGGTGAAAACCTAAGTCTATTATTTCAGCTAAATTACTTATTTGTTCAACTTGGTCTAATGGCTGATGCTCCCCATGCTACTGGCCTGAATAGCTTCCCTCCTTTTTTTTTTTTTTTTTAAAGAACACATTTGTGCAGTTTAGAAATCGGATCTATTGCTGTTCCCAGCAGTTGCAAGGCCAGGAATTATGTGTAAGGAATCTTAGTACTCCTGTGCCTTAGGCACATAATACAATTTGTGTGTTCTTTTTCCCGTAAAAATAATTGTATATAGGAAGCGCTCACAAAGAACAATACTAAAGAACACCAAGATGTTATTGGAAATTTTAATTTTATAGCGCTAGCCATAGAAATACATTGTTGGGATAAAATGTTTAAGTTTGATATGCCTCTTAGATGCAGATATATTTTCTTTTAAGACAAGAAGATTCACGTCCTCTTGCGAGTTCTGGAACCAGAATGCCAGCCTGAGATTGCTGCATTCTGCCTCTCGCAGGGCTCATGCCCTACTTGTTTTCATTCTGTCGTCTATGAGATGAAGGCGAGTGTGAGGTGTGTTATACACATAAAGTACGCGGAGAAGCTGCTCATTCAGACTAACCAGGGGGTAGCTGGGAGGAGTACGAGTTCAGATTAAATTCATGACTGAACTGAGAGTGAACCATTCATTATGGAATCATTACTGAACGTGGACCAAGGATCAGCCGTGTCTCAGAGCCTACCAAAATGTTAATCAGATCAACAATAAAAACCATTTAATGTTACAATAGTGCTCTATAGCCCGTGTTACATTGTGGCTAACATTTTATAATAAGCCAATGGAAACCAGATTTGCCTCTTCCTTAAAAATTGGCGGATGCTATTTATTGGTGAAGGAATAAGCAGGAATTACTAAAAATATACATTGCTAACCAGAAACACTTGACTCCAATTCCTTTGAGTCGGGGTGGGAGGGTGTCGGACGTTATTTTAGAGGGGATGATCTAGTCATTGAGGGTGCCCACAAATAAAATAGGACATTCTGGATAATCTCTGAGATGAATGGAATGATTGATTTTAAGTGGTAGGGACATGTTTAGCATGTGTGTGGTCCTGAGTTCAATTCTCATCACCACTACCAGGAACAAAAAACCAAAAACCAAAGCAACAACGAAAACAACAAGAAAAACCCAAACGTATGTCATAGCTCCAGAGGAGAGTCCGAATGAGATCATTATTATGTGAACATCGATTGCTGCTCCCAGGACCATTTGCTGATACACACAGACAGACAGATAGAAAGACAGATAGACAGACAGACAGGCACACGCTCTGCTTGACTCTTCCAACCACACAGCCATCTAAGCCATCTGCACTCATGAATATTTCTTTACCTTGAGGTCTTAGGAAAACTCAGGTAACTATTGTCGGCCATGTCCCAGCATCATTGTGAACCCGAGTAAGGAAGTATGATCGGAATATATTAATGTAAGGATTGCTACCTGTTTTCTGTTCTGTTCAATCTAGTTCCAAAATCAACCCAAGGAGGTGGATAAGTTGTCAGAGTGCTTGCCATGGAAATATGAGAATCCCCAGAACTCATGTAAAATTTGGGGTGTGTGGTACAGGTCTGTAGTCCTAGCACTGAGATGCAGGGTGTAGAAGCAGGGGGATCCCTGAAGCAGCCAGCCCCACCAAATCAGTGATCCCCAGGCTAAGTGAGAGCCCTTGTCTCGAGTAGAAGGGGGAGAACCATTGAGGAGGATGTTCAGGAGGCTGAGGCAGGAAGATGGTGAGTACCAAGCCCGCCAGGTCTGCATAAATAAACAGAGCCCCATGTCTCTTCTCAGAACTGTTGCATAAAAGAAATGGTTTTATATAAGAATAACAGAAGAAAGGAAACAAACAATATAAGAAAGGAAGAGGGGAGAGGATGGAAGGAGAGAAGGAACCAATCTCAGACTACAGACGGACTTTAAAATTGTTGACTGGGGCCTTCATTCCCTTCTTGGCCAGACCAAATCAGCACCTCTGTCCTCACAGCCACCCCAGCCCATGGACGCAGTACAGTAGAATTCCTTCATTTCTCAGGTGGAGGAATCCAGGTGCAGAGACAGTAAGTCACATGACCGGTACTGTTGTTCCGTGGCTCACATCCTTTCTATTATCCATGCCTATTATAGAAAACTTACTTTATAGTTTTACTCTACTAGGTCTCCGCCGCTTTTAGTTTCAGGTTTAGCTATTATTTGTGGAATTCCTTCCACCTACCAGGCGTTTTGAAGGTTTTGAACATTTTCATTGATCAGACAGTAAGAACAGCACACGGATCTACAAAGCTTACAAATAGTAACTCATGATTTTCCCCGAAGCCCTAAGCGACAGGTACGGTTATTATCTCCATTTTAAAAGTAAGGAAACCTGGGCTCAGAATGCTTCAGTGTGTTATCAGGTTCATGAACTGGTGCAGTTAAACCTCCTCTGTTTATAAATCATGGCTTTAGTACTTACAAATGCATTTTATAGCTCTTACTAACTTTACATCAGACATCATAAAAATGCATTAAAAAATTTCTAGTTGTACCTAAGAATATTGTGAGACACTTGCTGAAATCATCCAGAATTGGGTGCCAAGTTTTGATGTGCATATTAATTTCCTTTAGCCCTTAACAGTCTATAAATAGGGCATGTTTATGGATGTAATTTTATGTCTTGTGTAAAATCCTTACAGTCTTAGGACAATGAAAGTTTAAAGTGTAGCAGTGAAAGGGAGAGACAGACAGACAGACAGAGACAGAAAGATACTGAGGAGCTAGGCAGTCTTCCATGGATTAAAGTGTCTGTGTAGGGACTGGAGAAATGGCTCAGTGGTTAAGAGGGCTTGTTGCTAATCCAGAGAATCTGAGTTTGGTTTCTAACATGTTGGGCAGCTTTCAACCACCGACTGTTATTCAAACTTTAAGTGATCCAACACTCTCTTTGGGCCTCTGTGGATATCCCCACACAAGTAGCATACACAAAAATACACATAAAGAAAATCTAATCTTTAAATGACTATGTGTAGAACCCTGGGATCTGTACTGCTCAGGTGGGTTATTTGGTGGGTGTCAGAGAAGTGTGTAATGATCCCTGGTCTATCTGTCCATGTGTTGGCAATACTTATATTGAATTAGTGTGTTTGGGAGCATTATCTGAAGGAAAAGTAAAGTCCTCTTGCACTTGAAAATAAATTAGAAAATGCAGATCCAGTGACATCAGTCTTCTCAATAGAGTTAGGATAAACAGTGGAGAATTGTAGGTGTTGATGGTTAGTGTTAACTAGGAAGAAATCTGGAGTCACCCGGGAGATGGGTCCCTGGACATGCTCTTGATGGATTATCTATTATGAGTTAGGGTGGGAGGATTAGCCTACTGTGGGTGGCAGCATTCCCTACACAGGGGATTCTGGACTGTGTAAGATGGGATCAGCACCAGCATGCATGTGTTAATTCATCATTCTCTGCTCTTGACTGTGGGTGTAATGTGACTAGCTGATTTGAGGTCCTGTTACCCTGCTTTTCTCCCTTAAGTTGCCTTTGTCCGGGTTCTTTGTCTTGCAACAGGAAAAGAAATCAAGACAGTAATCTGTGTGCATGGGAATCAGATTAGTTTTATCTGATATTAGGGGAAAAATTTTAGTCTTCTGAACTGCTGGCTCATTTTATTTTCCAAGTTGCTGCTTGAAGTAGTGTGGGTTGGTATTGTGCTCCTGCCTTTTCTGGGTCATAACAATGGAACAAATATCAGAAGCTCATGGAAGCTTTCATCTTGTGTGCAGGAGCTTGTTTACCTCAGAGCCCCTGCTGGGATCCTGCTTGATCCCTCTTCTCAGAAGCAGCAGCTCTGGGTCACTGGTGACCTTCTTCTCTGCTGTATTGAGGACTGAGATGGCACCAGAGGCTGTAACAGTACTATCTGCAGGGTTGCAAAGCATTATGAACATTTAAAAACAGAATTGTAAAGCCTCTACGGAAAGAGAAGAAAGACAGAGTGACTGATTTTACTTCACTAGAAAATTCCAGGGTGAAAACGTCCATATCCCAGATGAAAAGGAAGCCTGTGGTTAAGGAAGTTTAAGTGGAAGACAAGCAGGCTATAGATGCTTTGGCTTTGCCAGAAATGCTGCCACCATTCCAGCCACCCACCTACACACTTCACAAACACGTGTCCTGCACAGATGAACAGCTCACAGAAGTGGAGCGATTGAAATTCAACAGGCATGAATTGGAGTATTATTTCTCTGTAGCATACACCATTGGAACCAGCCGTTCCATTGAACAAGATAAAGGGGAAAGCCTTCTGAAGCTCCCAGCACTGTGTCCTGGGCTCACATCATCCGTCCCTGGTGGGTAAAGCAAAGTGTTTTCTTATCAACACGAGCATTTTGGGAAATGTCTGATTCTTCACTGAGGCAGTTCTTGTCTCGACCTTTCCCTCATTTTTTTCCTTCCTTCATAAAATGGATGCTGTTATTGAAACAGTGTGGGTGAGAGTCTTAGACATGTCAATCTCCCACCTAGTCTTTCCTTGCTTTTATACTGTCTAATAACTTCAAACAGACTTGGGAAGACTAGCTTGGCTTATGCTGGAGGAAGAGCAACAGCACACGCAGCTATGAGATTTATTTCATCTTAGCCACTAACACATTCAAAGAGAATAATATCTTCATTATTACAATCATCATATTTCCTTGACCAACTAATGACACGTACCAGCGATTACAATTTACTGGGAAACACTCAGCAAGATATAACCCTTGGATTTCCTAGGTGAAGCTGCAGTTTGGAGAAGAGATTTTTTTTCTTTTTCTTTCTTTTTTGCTAGAGCAACATTATTTCCAAGAAAGAAGCCACTCATTTCTTTAGTCCTATTAATCAGTTACTGAAAGAATCTTATGAGCTAGGCACCCTGCCATGGGCAGGGATCTTCAAATGAGTAAGGCATGACTCCTACAGGCATCTGATTCACTCTCCTTGAAAGATAAAGTTCATACAGAGGTTGCTAGTAAAAACCCGCCATTTAGCATGGCCCAGCCTGACGCATTACCTCTAGGACAGGGGTAACTTTTTAAGGTGGCAGTATGCCGCCGCCAATTCCAAATTCCATCCTGGGAAAACCCTAAAGACTTTTTATTGAATTAAGGAGGAATAAAAAAAAGTTTTATAATTCCCTATGAAGTACATAGAAGGTGGTCTGTTTGCTAGATGAAAGGAAGGCATGGCTCACAGGCAGGCTGAGAGTATTGGCTAACCTGTGAGCTCTGTGGGGGGCTTTCGTGTTTTTCGAGGTGACAAGCGCTTGTGATTGGTGCATCTCCGAGTCTTAAACTCTGATATTTGTGTAAAAAACAAAGGGGGGGGGTGTTTGAGGTAGGAAGTTCAATGCAACAACCATCTGTCCTTAGAAAACATCTTTCAGTTCTCTGGTGTGTGTGTGTGTGTGGTGTGTTTAAGGGGTGGCTGTAGTTGGCTGTAAGATGGATTTGTGTCTCCTTTCATGATGGGCACACACTTTGGATTGGAAGAAGACACCTTTTGTGTTTTCTGGTCATACACTAAAAAGGTAGGTGTTGATAGATAGGTTTGGGTTGTACTTACTCCAAGCAGAGTACTGGAGAGTTGTGTGCATGATGTTTCAAGGCAAGTGAGAAGCTTTTCCAGGCAATCAGGAGGAGACACTCTATCCTTGCAACTGTGGTACTCCAAACTCATGCCAGAAGCCCATGCCAATGGACTGGGCATGGGAATAACTTATTCTGAGTCATGAGTTGCTTTTCTTAGGTATCAATGTTGTGTATACTGTAACGAGTTGGCAGCAAGTCATCATTTTTCTCACATTGGCTCATGTCAGCCTGTGTTAACTTCGTTCTCCCAAAACCTCAACAAACACAGATTTCATAGGATCCAATTGGCTCCTGGCCACAGGTCATAACTATGCATGTGACTAATGAAGATGGTCCATTTTATTCCATTACTGATAGGTAGGTACCCCCACACCCCAGCAGGTGTGTATAACTTTGGGCATGCACCCTAAAGAAACTAAACTATGGCCCAACACAAAATCTTAAACTTCTTTACAACATGGTGAGCTTTCTAAGTGATGTTTTTCTTTTGGGGGTGGGGTGGGGACTTCCTATACGTGAACTTTGTAGATGACAATGTCCTGTTGCAGTGTCAAGCACTTAGACACCTGTAGAAGTTGCTTCCCACTTCTCCTTCAGAGGAATCTCCTGGGAATCTTGTAAAATGTGAATTCCCTTCGTTAAGGCTTTTCAGTAGTTGTATGAAAAGGAAGAACATTTGGGGCTAGAGGTGCATGCTGGTGAGAGAGCACAAACTTAGCATTTGTGACACCCTGAGTTCCATCCCCAGAACCAAAACAAACCAACCAACCAACCCGAAACAACAAAGAAGGAAGGAAGGAAGTGGGTGGGAGGGAGGGAGAAGAAAGAATGGCTAAAAGTGGTTTCACTTTATCCTCAGCACTTGGGAGGTAAATCTCTGTGAGTTCGAAGGCAGCCTGGTTTACTAGCAAGTTCACTGACCAGTCAGAGTCACATAGTGAGACCCTGTTTAAAAAAATAATTAAAAAAAGGAAAAAAGGAAGAAGAAAGAAAAGGAAAAATTGCCCTAGGTGTTTTGTGTGTGAACACGGAGGTGGGGGTGGGGCTCCCCCAGCAGAGTGCTTCTTACTGTGGTAGCTGATCCTCTGAACCCCAGTTTCTCAGTCTTCACCCCTGCCTTGTCCTCAGCATGGTCACCCTTTGTCCCCAGCTCAGCATGTGTCCTTCCTCTACTGTGGCCAGCCGTGTTTACTAATGAAAAGTTGCCTTTGTGCTTGACGACCCTGCCTTATGAAATATTCCTATTTCTTCAGTGACTTAGAATGTTTTTGCATAAAAACCCTGACATTATAATGGCTCTTCTTGATATTTTGTCATAGCTGCTCTTCTTGTTAAATAAAGGCTGGTAAAATTGAAAGTGGAATAAAATGCATGTCTTGTGACTTTCCCAGAAAATTCTTTTTAAACATAATGACTGTCATATGGGAGAATTACATTAAAAATGAAGAAAAACGAGTTCTCATGTCGTCAGCAATTGAGATCACCAAACAAAACCCTACACCTGCATTTATTTACATATGATCCTTTCCATGTGCTCAAGTTAATATCTTTGGAGGGAAGTAATTATTGAAATGATCCCTCCCTCTCCTAGTTCCCAACCTCTGAGAAATTCTATGCCTTCAAACTAGGGAGAGGACAAAGAAAAAAAAATTCATGAACGTGGTAGATTTGTTTGCTTTGGAGTCTACTCCAGTTGAATTGCTATTTGATGGTTGATACATGCAAGGCTCTATTTGATTGTTCATGCTTTTTCTTTTTCTCTGTGCTTCCCAGCATGCCCCATGACAGCTGATTTTTGCTTTGTGTATGTTTGAATACCCAGGATTGCTGCTGGCACTTGCTGGGAGAGCTTGTATGAGTTCCGCCATGTTTCTGCACGAGTCTGGGCAGTTTTGTGAATTATTGATTTGCTTCATCTAAAACAGACAATAGTCTCTGGGGTTAAGAACCTTCTGCTGCAAGCCCCACAAACACCTGTCTTCTGAGGATGGGTGGAAGGAAGCCTGTCCTTAGGGTAAAAAAACACCGGTGGAATGGTGCAGATTTGTTTAATTGTTTTCCGGGGGTGGGATTGGCAGAGAAAAGGTAAACCTCAATCCATGTGTTGTTCCTTTCTTGTCTGTGTTTACAGAAGAAGTCAGACAGCTACACGCAGCTTCACCTTCAGACAGTCATGATTGTATTTATAACCTCCAGATGCTGGAAACAGTTTGCAAAGACTGTGGTCTGGGCATCTTGTGTTTCGAATCAGAAGGACATGAAGGGAATGCAGGGCCGTCCCTGACTTTGTCGAGGAGGATGGGGTGCGGCATTCAAAGGGTAGACGGGTGAGCAGGCAGGGAAGGCTGGGAGCAGTTTTCCCACCGCTCACCGTTTCACCTGTGGAATTACGTAAGGTGTATTAAACCGCGTGCTACTTCTTGTTGCGGGGCTGTGGGATGTGTTTAAAGACTGTCAGGCCGTTTCCTCTGTGGGTGCCTGTTTGCTCTTAAGCTAAGCTCCTTGCCTTGGAGGCAGCAGACACAGTGTGGCCCTCAGCTGTATATTTGAAGAGGTTTCTTGTGACAAGACTGGTCCTTGGCCTTCACAGGGAGTAGCACTTGGGTTTACAAGCCACCCTGTTGCAGTGAGGACAGACTCTGCATGCTTTTGGAAGCTAAATAAAACACAGGAAAGAGATGGGAAGTAAAATCAAGAGCACACCTATGTAATTACGGCCAGGCATGAAAATTTGAAACCCTAAATTTGACTGTGGTGCAGGCAACTGAAGATTTATGAGACTAAACATCGTTTCCCAGATTAAGGTTGTAGGAAAGCAGCGTCTATCAAATGCCTTATTTAGATAAAAACACTTTTTCAAACGTTCTGACTGTTTGCGGGAAAGCAGGGAGAAGATGGTGATTGGGCTGACTGATCCCTTCAGCCTTCATGTCACATGGTGGAGGCAACTGGGCATTCAGTGTTGCTTATTTTCTGCTAGGGGACCGTGTTTGTGCATGCACATCTGTGCTAGTGCATTCATTCTTGTTTATGCATGTGTGCATGTTCATTCCCGTGCATGTGTGCATGCCTGTGGAGGTCAGGGGGTTTGACATTGCTTGCCTTTGTCTACTGATCTCCACTGTATTTTTTGAGACAAGGTTTCTCACCAAACCTAGAGCTTAATTGACTTGGCCAGCCTGGCTGAGAAGCCAGCCCCAGGATTCTCTTGCTCCTGTCTCTGCCTCCCCAGTACTGGGTTATGGGTACCTTGCCATGCCCTGCTTTTTACATGTTTTACATGAATGCTGGAAATCTGAACTGAGACCTTCATGCTTGTGTGTCGGGAAATTTCCCTGGCACAATATCTCTACTAGGGAGACTTTTGGCTCCCTTGACAGATACTGGATTTTGCTATGTGACTGCCTTGTAATTTTAAAATATTGAGTTCTTTATAAGTTAAAATCAATCTAGACCCCTTAGGTCCAAGGTTTGCCTAAGACCATTGGAAAACACAGATATTTGCATTACAATTCAGTTACAGTTGAAACTTTCCTCTTTAGATAGCTTTTGCTAATTCACTTTGTTGTCTAGTTGCTTTTTCATCTATGTGGGACTTAAAGCACCGGTTGATCTAATGGTGATGTAGGCAGTATCATTTCAGATGGTGGCCAGGGCATATATCTCCTCTTATTATTTAGACTCTTACTCAAGTCTTTGACTTTTCCTGTAGCCATTTCTGGGAGAAGTGAGCTGAGAGCTTTCCAAATTTCTGCCTTGTCCACAGACAGATGCATTCACACCAGTTATCTTGGGTGATCCTAACGATACCTTCCTTAGGGATTTTATAACGAAGAAAACTGAAGCTGTAGGTGAGCTGATTTTCAGATAGCCATATGACAACCAGGTGGCAGACTTCAGATTTCAGCTCTGTCCCTTTTCTGTCTACTTAAAACCATACTGTCTCATTAACTTGCCCCCCCCCCATGCGATGCCAAAGGACTGAGTCAGCCCAGGCACATCTGTAAGTTGGCGAGGTTTTCCTGTTAGCTGGCTTGAACTGTGCTTATAATATGACCCATATATTTATGGCTTCTCCGTTTATAGAGCCCAGCACAGTGTTCTCTACATAGGAAAATTCAGCACATTTCTGCCTCAGGTTCGTTGAGCCTCAATGAAAGGTGCCTACCATGAAACACCCAGAGGAGAAATTTGATGTAGACAGGTGCAAAGGGAAACGGTTTTCTCCTGGGTCTCCACCTGGTGAAAAGCCTGTTTTAGGGGCCTGTTTAAATTTTCTTCCTTAGACAGCTTCCTCAAACCCACTTTGTGATCCATCTGTGTGTGACTTAACACTCGGAACACATTCACGGCCTTTTACTTTTAGATAGAAGGCTTTACGTGGAATATCCTACAGACATTGCCTCCTCTCCCTTCTTCTAACAGGTCACGATGCAGCTCAGACGCAGAACATTTGAGTAGTACAAGCATGGCCTTGGACTCGATCCCCAGCCCTGCACATGCCTGCAAAAATATTTGTTAGCTGTTCAACTAAATAAAGACAGAACACCTGAACTCCCACAGCGTATGAAAGTCCTTTGCCAAGCATGGTTAACAGGTTGCTAACAGCGGAGCTGTAGAGCAGTGTCTCTCAACCTATGGGTAGCGATCTTCAGGGCCGCAACAACCGTTTCACAGGGTTCACCTGACACCATCGGAAAACACAGATATCTGCGTTACAATCCATAACAGTAGCAAAATTACAGTTGATGAAGAAGCAATGAGATAATGTTATGGCTGGGGGTAGCATCACTTACTAGGGACTGGCTCCACATGGCTGCCATGAAGGTGCCACCTAGGTTTGGTATTGAGCTTGAGCTTTCTGAGGAAAGGATTTTTTTCCAGGCCCTCTTAGTCACTGGCAGGATTTGGGTCCAGGAGGATAGTCTCGTGTTACAAGTGTGGGGTGTGAAGATCAGCAGAAAGAATCCATCTAGTTGTTCCAGTCACAGTCAGCGAATTTTAAAGGTATAAATAGGAACCAAGGTCTAATGGATTACTGAGGCTTCCAACTTGTTCTTTATGGTATTGAATTTTATTGTTTTTATTTTATGTAATTTTTCCCTGCTACTCATGATTGCACGTAGGACCCATGCATGCTGGTCACGTGTTCTATCCCCAGGATTGCACCTAGGACCTCATGCATGCTGGTTACATGTTTTATCACTGGATTCTGTCTTCCAGA
>JAQHUG010000376.1:1233337-1261664 GCA_028555095.1 Dicrostonyx torquatus | reverse complement strand
GGGTTCATCTAAGACCATCAGAAAACACAGATAATTGCATCACAATCCATAAAAGTAGCAAAATTACAGTTAATGAAGTAGCAATGAAATAATTCTATGGTTGGGGGTATATTACTTACTAGCTGGCTCCACATGGCTGCCATGGAGGGGACCACCTAAGTTTGGTGTCAAGTTTGAGTTTTCCGGGGACTCCTTTCAGGCCCTTCTAGTCACTGGCAGGATTTGGGTTCAGGAGGATTGTCAGGCTGAAGGCCTCCATTTCCTACTGGTTTTTGGACAGGTGCCACCCATAGTTCCCTGTTTGTTATGAGTGCATATCATGCCTTCTTAGAATAGATGTGTGATCCATTTTGGAGCCTGATATAAGTTGTTTATGGTTGTCCGGTTATACCCTGTTACCGCTGGCCTCCTTAATATGTCCCTTCCCTGTGTGATTTGTCCTTTTTACAAAATGTGAATACCAGGAGGTGTTTGAACTAGACAGATATTTTGAATACTGCCTGCCACAGATGGTTTATAATAATTATTATTAAAAGTAGAAAATTCACTTATTATGCGGACCGTAGTCTGTGTCCCATTGTGTCCTGTGCTTCCCCCCTCCACGCTGTTCCAATGAATGTTCTTCAGAGGTTCCAGCCTTCGCCAAACACAGGGAGGCTGTTCTGGGTAAATTATCTGCAGTTCATGTCCACTGGTACAGAAGCTTGATAGGAAGGTATGGAGTGATTTGGGGATAAACACTTCTCAGTGGGTTCATTCAGAGCGGATGAATTGAGGCTTTTCTCAAATCTGCTCCTAGACAGATCCTTGGCCTGAGATTTGCCGTGGAGTAAAGAAGTAGAAGCTGGCAGAGTGACCCCTAGAGCCGGAGTGTAGGGCGCCAAACTTCCCGTGAATAAATTTGCTTATCTGAAATGGGACGGTTGCACAACCCGAACGCTGCAAACCCAAGGGTTGTATGAAAACAAATTGCCTAGGGAAACATTCTTCACCAAACAGACACATGCGTGATAAATAAGTAAATTTACTTATTTATTTTACATCCCGACTGCAGTTTCCCCTCCCTCTTCTCCTCTCATCCCTCCCCCAACCTCCCCTCTGCCCCCCATCTACTCCTCCTCTGTTTCTGTCCAGAAAGGAGCAGGCCTACCATGAATATCAACAAAACATGGCATATCAAGTTGCAGTAAGGCTAAACATATCCCCTTGTATTAAGGTTGGGCAAGGCAACCCAGTATGAGGAATAGGGTCCCAAAAGCCAGCCAAAGTGTTAGGGACAGTCCCTGCTCCCACTGTTAGGAGTCTCACAAGTAGACCAAGCTACACAACTGTCACATGTCTGTAGAGGGCCTAGGTCAGTCCCATGCCAGCTCCCCGGTTATTGGTTCAGACTCGGGGAGTTCCTATGAGTCAGGTTAGTTGTTTCTGTGGGTTTTCTTGTGATGTCCTTAACCTCTCTGGCTCCTACAATCCTTCTTTTCTCTCTTTGACAGGATTCCCCGAGCTCAGGCTAATGTTTGACTGTTAATCTGTTTCTATTAGTTACTGAATGAAAGCTCTTTGAGAATAATTGGGGTAGTCAGCAGTCTATGAGTATAGGAGACTATCGTTAGGCATCATTACATTGACATTGTTTTTCTCTATTCTTGTTTGGCTCTATCCTATGTGTCTGGGCCATCCAGCTTCTCTGGGTCCTAGCACTCCAGGCAGTGTCGGGGTGAGCTCACTCTCCTGGCATGGGTCTCACACTGGGCAAATCTTTGGTTGGCCACTCGCACAATCTCTGCTCCATCCTAACCCCAGCAACTCCCATAGCAGGAGAGACTGTAGGTCAAAGGTTGTGTGGCTGGTTGGTGTCCTAATCCCTCCACTGGAGGTCTTGCCTGGTCACAGGAGATGGTCAGTTCAGGGTACAGTATCCACTGTTGCTAGGAGACTTAGCTGGGGTCATTCTTGTGCCCATGGTGGGTAGCTAAGCCTTGTCCTGTGTTGAGCATGGTTGTTTATTCTGCCTGTCATTGACTGTTGAGGATTTTAAGTGCCCTCAATGTCTTTAGATTTGAATCAAACAGAAAGGTTCATTTTCAGTCTTGTAGATAATGTTATTAAAATATTTTAATACTGTAGAACATTTTGAGAAAATAAAGATTATGTAGCTGAACTTAAAAATAAAAAATAGCCAGGTGGCGGTAGTGCACGCCTTTAATCCCAGCATGCGGGAGGCAGAGGCAAGTGGATCTCTGTGAGTTCGAGGCCAGCCTGGTCTACAAAAGCTAGTTCCAGGACAGGCTCCAAAGCTACAGAGAAATCCTGTCTCAAAAAACAAAAACAAAAAAAGGTCAAATTTTAAACAAATTGGTTTTCTAAAAAAAAAAAAAAAAAAACCCATTTGTTTAAAATTTAACCTCCAGAGCCAGGGATGTATCTCAGTGTTAGAGTTTATGCTGAGTACATCCCCAACACCAACTAAACAAGAAAAATAATGTTTAAAAATTGTTGCTACATAAGCCGCATCCTTTGCATATAGAAAATAATCACTTTAAATAAGTAAAAAATGATTTATCATTGCAAGTTAAAAGGAAATGTTAATAGATAGCAATTAAGATATATTTAGAAATGTGATGTGTCAGATTTATCTGGATCATTTACCCTGAGAGTATAGCAACAACAAAATTGCCTCTTTGATGGGTGTTGATTGAAAGCGGTCTTATTTGACACCACAGTATAATCGTCGTACCAGTTATGTAGGATTGATCACATGCCCGACTTTGTCCTTATCTATCTGGTGCATGCATAAGTACAAATTTAATCTTTATAATTCTCTGTTAAGGTTAAACACCCCAAATTTTTATATATGTATATATACATATATATCTCAACCCCATGTGAATACCCCTAAACTTAGAAATCTATCTACACCAGCCCCATGTATTCCCTTCTGAACCACCTTGCTGATTCTCTTGCTAATGAGTTGTTTAAATCACACTCTTTGTATTTATATGAAGGTAATGTTTTCACCCTTGGAACATTATGTTATGTGATCTGTGTGGGTGCCATTGTTATCCTAGCTGTATAGATGAGATGCACAGAGCTCAGGGAAGCTGAACACCTGTCCCCTAACTTTATAGCCTGTGTGAATCAGTGCCAGACTTGGAGGGCCAGCAGCCCCAACTGCTAGTTCTGCGTTTAACTGTCTTTCTGGCAATGCTTGGTCTTTACGTGTGTATTTAGGCCATAGCCACCCTCTGACACTAAAGACCCAGAATCAACAAAAGAGTCCACACTAAGCCAGTGCATTCCAGCCCAGGGAAAACAAATGAGCCACGGAAGCACACTCATTCCAGCAAGGACCGAGCCTCCAGGCTGTGGCTTCCTGTCTAAGAATGCCTACACTTCACTGTCTTAAAGAAAATAAACACTGACAGTGGCCTAGTTATGATCCTGAAGGGCCACCTAAGGTAGCTCCCAGAGAAGTAGAAAACAACACCAAAGGTTACTGTCATGGATGGAACTTTGTGAAATGTCCCAGAAGAAATCTTGAAGTGTGGCCATCATACAGAATTAGAGAGGAGTCAGGATAAGGATAATAAGGAGTGCTGGAAAATTCCTCCGTTGACACTGTGGTCTCATATGTGACATGAACTCTTCGCTGCTACCGCCTCTCCCCATTCCCATTGTTCCGCATGCCTGATGTCTTCAGCAGAGTTGTATTGTGTCTGTGGCATCTGCTTGCTGAGTGGTGGGGCTCTAGGCTGGAGTGAAGCCACCTCAGAGTCCTCAGCCTTCTGATTTGAATGTGAGAGTGGCCTTTAAATGGCACCATCTGTGGAGCCAGTGGATCAAGATCTGTGGCCCTCAACTGAACAGCTCAATTAGGGTGATCAGGGAGGGCAGGGAAGACTTAACCATGTGGACCCTATTGTCTATAGCACTCTTCCTCCTGTAGACGTTTGGAGCACCGGCCACTGTTCCAGGGATTTATTCTCTGAAATATAACCCAAGAACAGAGTTGCCTCTTTGTATCATCCTAGTTGCTCTAAAGATTATATACACAAGACAGGGAGATGGTTCAGTGTGTGTGTGCATGCATGTATGTGTGTGCTTGTGTGCAAGCACGCATGCATGTGTTTATGCACACACGTATAAGTATGAGAATTTGACCATACTAAGCAGTTATTGGCAAGCTTTTGTTTTTCCTCCAAAAAGATCGTGTAACTGCACCTTACCTTTAGCCAACAGAACTGAGAAGGTTGTGACTTGGGGTTGCTCCGATTGAGGCAGTAGGCTGATCAGGTCACCTGAGTTTATAGTTTCCTGCTTACTGTGCCTGTGGTGTTGGTGCTGCCCTGATAAAGTTGCCGTGAAACATTTTCACCCCTGTTAATACAACAAAGGATCCTGTGATGCCCCTTGATGCTGGTTTGATTAGTCAATTAGCCACCAAAGGAATCAGGCAAGCCAGATTCTTTTTTTCCCCCCAAACAAAAACAAAACCAAACCAAAACAAAAACCCAAAATTTCTGTGGCCTTTATCTCCCCATCTCCTTTATTTTTAAATACCTTAAACCAACATTTCAATATTCCCAACTCTGTTTTGCAAGCGTGGTTATGAACTGTCATGGGGGTGCATGTCATTAAGAAAGACCCTAAAGGAGGCACAGGAACATTGTGTTTAAGATGGTTGGAAACAAGTGTAGACAATGATCTTTTTCCTTTGAGAAAAACTGGCGGCCCATGTAAACAGATAGATTACACTGAATCTATTGCAAACACATGTCATATTCAGTTAAATCAGCTAATCTCTTATTTACCCTCCCACTGCCGAGGCTTGCGGTGCGTGCCTGGATCTGCATGTATGTTTAAGCTGTTACAGCACAGGAAGGGAGCTTTGTTTGTGTTACACAGAGGTTCCTGTCCTCAGAATTATTGATTTCCAACCAGGGGATTTACTGAATTACATATTAATGTGCATCACAGTGAGAGCCAAGTCTGTTTTTTTTTCTTCACCCGTTTGTATGAAAGCCGCACACTAGCCAGAGCCTTTAAGCATAGTATTGCTGTGTGTGTGTTGGATGGGAGTGACTCACCTGTCCCATTTGCTCAGAATGTGAGTTTCTTCTTGATCTCTTAATTCTGATTTATTTTTCTCGTTAAAACACAGGCCCCATCTTCCCCAGGATGTCTTTCTAACCCTCTCAAGCTTGAGTTCATTATTCCTCTGCTGGCATTCGCCGCTCCAGCTTCCTGATGCCCCCTTAACTCTCTCCAAACCTCTGCAGACTTTGTGGTCTGAAGGGGTCAGAATCATACCCTCCTCTTCCTACTGCTATCCCAGTACCAAGGACAATGTCTACCACAGAGTGTCACTCAACACGTGAGCAAATGAAGACATCGGTCTCAAAGTCATTTGCTATTTGGTAAAGGAACTGCTCCTTGCCTACCTGAAGCCATGAGGATCACATTTACGAAATTCTCCATTCCTCTAGATACCCGGGTGTCATCTGCATCATCTAACAGAATTCTGTATTCTCTGATAGAGTCACAACAATTAAGTCTAAAAACTAGTGGCTTGTTATTCAAAAGTAAAAGCCAAGTTTACAGGGGGAAAGCAAGTATGCAGTCTTCAGGGTAAAGGCACCTTGGCTGAGTTAGAAAACTGACTTAGAAACACCACAGCAAGCAGTCCAAGTACAGCCCACCTCCCAACATCTGCCCAGCAGCTAGACACCCGGCTCTTCTTAATAATCCCCTGATGAAGGACATCAGAGTTGGGGCGTGGACTTGGCCATTGCAAGCATTTCAAGCATGGTCATGGATGATCGAGGTGTGGCTGCCAAACCCCCTAAAGACCTGTCTCCTGGCAGAACTGAGAATTAAACTTTATCTACATATGCTTTTCCTTTGTTAATGTGTTGTGTGTTCTAAAGAGGCGTGATCCTGGTGTGTTGGGAGAGATGACCCATTGACTCTGTGTGTTGGGGCTGTTGTAATTAGGATTCCATAGGGAGGACAGTTTTTGAACAGACAGACACATTGCTCACAGTGCTGGAGGCTCAGAAGTCCCACATCAAGACACTTTAGATTCCACTTCTTGCTTCATCTTCGTTTGTTAGATGGGGGTGAAGGGAATAGGCGCTGATCTCATAGCAGGGCCTCTAGCTCCATTCAGAAGGACAGAGATCCCAGGATCTACTCACTTCCCAAAGGTACCTCCTTTTTATTCCATTACCTCACAGCCTAGGTTTCCATAGGTGACTTTGGAGGGACACAGGTGCTCAGACCACAGCATTCATTTAAGATCAAATCTCACTTTTAATGTTACCATGTGTGGTAGTTTGGATAAGCAGGGCCCCCATGGGCTCTTAGATTTGAATGCTTGGTCACCAAGGAGCGGCACTATTTGAAAGGGTTAGGGGGTGTGGCCTTGTTGGAGGAAGTGTGTCACTGGAGGCTGGCTTTGAGGTTTTCAGAAGCTCAAGCCAGGCCTAGTCTGTCTGTCTGTCTGTCTGTCTCTCTCTCTCTCTTTCTCTCTCTCTCTCTCTCTCTCTCTTGCTGCTTGAGGATCTGAATGGAGAACTCTCAGCTCCTTCTCCAGCACCACCTCTGTCATCACGCTTCCCGCCGTGCTCCAGTTAAATGCTCCTTATAAGAGTCGCCTTCATCATGGTGTCTCTTCATAGCATGAGAACATTGACGAAGACACCATGTTGATGGAGAAACCATTGATAGAAAATGCTAGGCGGGCATCTTATTGTAGTAGACATGTCAGACAGGGGAAGGAGTGATAATTGGCAGGTAGGTGGGAGTAAAAATTCCTCTTTCTAGATTAATAGAGCTCTCATGTGGCCTTGTGAGCCACAGTGTGATACGAAAAGTGTCTACAGACTGATTTTATGATAGAAAGATGATTCAGATGCCTCCGTTGCTAAACTACTGTGGTTGGCGCTGCATTATCCAGTGGTCGTCTTTCAAGATTTTTATAGTGTGCTTGGGAGAGTCGGTCTTTACAGGTGGCCCTCCTTACCATGGATTTGTCTGTAACCTTTCACAGTTTACCTTTATTTAGTCTGTGATTGTTCCCCTTTGCCCAAGGGAGGAACTCATTTCAAGAGAGCTGAACAGGCATTCCAGGGAAAGATGGTCCCCTTTCTTATGAAGGCCAAATAGGAACAGAAAGGAGAGAAGGGGCACCATGTGGCCTGCTGGGGGTCTCTCCTCACCTGGAAAGAGACTAATTTGGAGCTAGACAGCCAGGTAACTAATGAAATTACTTGACAAGTTTCCTTTTAGTGTGGAGAGGGATGGTAGCAGGAGAGAATGAGTACCTGAAATCTGTTTTGGTACAGGCAAGTTCATCTCTCAGTCACAAGGAGAGTAGCAACTTGTGTTTTGTATATGAGTTGAATTCACTCCAAGAGAAACAGGGGCATTCGGGGCTGATGGAATTCACTAGAAAACTGAGTAGAGTGTGAGCATAGGATGTGGCCAGGGTGAAGGCATCAGTCATGCACACTTGACCTGGCAGGAGCTAGGGCAGCATCGTGACCTTATAGGTCGCTGGGTCAATGAAGTAGTGCATCCTCCATGTAGAGAGAATTAATAACAACTTGCTATCACCTGGGAAAGTAGTATGTGACTTTGCAAAGCAACTCTTGCTAGCTTGTCAGGCAAATATGGTAAATGTTCACAAAATTATGTATCCTAAACAAACAGAAGTGTTGTAATTATGGGGGAGAGGTGTGCGGGTTGTATGTTCCCCAGCTGCCACTGGTCGCCTGCACCCGAAATAACCACATGACAAACTGGATTCATTTAAATACTGCCTTGACCGTTATCTCTAGCCTTTTCCCGGCTAGCCCTCACCTCATAAACTAACCCATTATAAAAGTCTGTATGTCACCACGAGGTGGGTGACTTACCGGACGGATCTAGATCTACGGTACTTCCTTCTGCGGTGGGGGCCTCATGGCGACTGGCTCACTTTCCTTCTTCTCCTCAGAACTTCCGTTCTGTCTACTCCGCCCACCTAAGGGCTGACCTATCTATAAGCCAGGCAGCTCTTTATTCAACCAATAAGAGTAATACAAAATACAGGAGAACACTCCCACATCACAGAAGCAGCGCTGCACTAATCTTCAGGGTATCACACAGGATACAGACATCTCATGGTGCCAGTAAACTGGGGTCCTATAGCTCTAAAGCATCTGTGAAAAAATGGACCTTTGAGGTTACTGCTCATGCAAGTGTTCTTAGCACTAGTTTCCCATTGGACATATAAATGCCAGGGACTGAGCAGTGACTACTTTCTTAGGATGTGGGAGTAGTGTTCGGAGGTTCCTCCCCACATAAGCTCTTGTGCAATCACGTATTTATAAGCAAATTGCGGGAAGTGGTTGGGACAGCTGCCTTTGAACTCACTGGAATAGAATAATTGCAAGCGTGGACTTGACCTAGGTAGTAGAACTTGGTAAAATAACTTGACTCTGCAATATAATGGATGGGTGGAGAACTTGGATCTGAACTTCCCAACTGTGGTCCAGACACTGACTTTCCGTTTTCCCTCCTTGAATCCTAGATATTGCATTTTATAATAACTTTTCTGATTGAATTACTAGTGTACCACTGGAGATAAAGCCTATATCTCAGATACATATATATGCATATATACTTTTAATTTAAAAGAGAGATGTAGGTGTACTACTACGTTGTATTAGGCTGGGGTTTTAAATCTTTCTCTCTCCCTTTTTTGATTTTTAAGACAAGAGTTTCTCTGTGTAGCCCTAGCTGTCCTAGAACTGGCTCTGTAGACTAGGCTGATCTCTGCCTCCCAAGTGGTAGAATTAAAGGCATGTGCCACTACCACCTGGCTTTAAATCATTTTTTCTACTTTTTTAAAAAAGATTTTATTTATTTATTTTATGGGTATCAGTGTTTTGCCTACATGTGTGTCTGTGTGAGCGTGTCAGATTCCCTGGAACTGGGGTTACAGACAGTTGTGAGCTGTCATGTGGATGCTGGTCTTGAACTCAGGTCCTCTGGGAGAGCAGCCAGTGCTCTTAACTGCTAAACCATCTCTCTAGACCCTTTAAGTCATTTTTTTTAAACAAGCAACTTGATTAAAACAATCTTGAAACTGGTAAACCCACTCACTGAACGGAACAGAAATTCAACCACAAGTCCCACGACCAATTGTAAGGCTGTTCCAAGAAGAGCAGCAGAGAAATCTTGTGCATGTTCTCTCTTGCCATTTCTCCCACCATGTCTGTCTGTATTGTTTCTCCGAAGCACACACAAGCACACCAGGCTGCTTACCCCATTGTGCTGTTGGTTTGTTGCCATCTCCCCCCCATAAATACCCCTCCCTTTATCATGGCAGAGTTGACTCACACCCATGGATTAAGACACAGCTCTGGTGGTATGTGTATTATAAATTCTGTCATACTCATCTCTTGTCCTTGCCCTAGATTTAGTCACTCAATCAGTCAATCAATCAATCAATCCAGCTTGATAAGTATGCTTAGAGGGCAGTGTGCAGGACAGAGAAATAGAACTAAGAGCAAAGATTGCTCCTACCAGGACTTGGTCCCATTCTTCTCATCCCCAATGAGGTCTAGGGGAGGGAGGTAGCCTGCCCCTTGTGAACAGTGAAGACAGGACCCAGATTCCACATACTCTCAAAATGATCTCACTCCTTCCAAAATGTCCCAGATGTGTAACGAGGAAGAAGCATCGCTGTTCTTTGCCTTTGTTTACGTTTTTGGTCTGGCCCGGACCAGGGTGACTGATGGTTGAGAAATTACAGCCCAGTGCTTGCTACTGTCAGTAGACAGGGATGGATGTGCACCAGGCCAACATCCAGAACCTGGATGAAAATGGAAAAGTCTGAGGCTGCACTGACTACCATATTATGGAATGAGATTATGTATAGCAGCATTCCCTCTGGCTTCTGAGACCCAGAGAATTCTCTGTGAGAATCACTTGGGGATGCCATGGATTCATGGAATAATGAGTTGTTCTCCACGAGCTTTTGTGGAAATGTTATAACCAGCTGTCACAGCCAAGGGCAGGGCTGTAATCTGGAGAATGAATATTGCTTGCGCTAGTGTCCCCGCTGTGAAGCAATGCCTATGGTCCTTCCTCTGGTTCCTCTTGCTTCGCCCTCCCGTGGTGTTCTTCTATACTAAGCAGTGTCCAGAGGGTTGATGTGTGATGTGTATTTCATCTGTGAATTCTAAAAAGAGATTTATAAATTTGGTTCATGTTATGGATATAGTTTTATTTTTAAAAAATTAAAGTTTAGGTAAGTCAATAAAGAACTGCTACTTTACGTTCAGCAATGTTTAGGTCCAGAAGTAGTAACTGATAGTGAACCCTCTATCGGCTTCAAACCTTTCAAGCTTCAAGTCCGTGTCATTAGGATGTCCTAGTAGAGGAGGAACGGTGCACCCAATGCTCCCGCAGTTGGTTGGTGTCACGTGTTCAAAAATGTTGACTGTCAGAAGTTGGGCTCCACATGCAGGCTTGCCTTCTGGGATGTAGGGCATGTTTATTGTATCAGTGATCAGACTAGATGCCGAAAGGAACCCCTGGAGAGGAGTCGCAGAAAGTCTCATGTTTGAAGTCATTTTTCAAGTGCCCTTCCGGATGTGTGGGACGCACTATTCATGGTGTGGAAAGCACTCTGCATGGAAATGAACCTTCAAAAGAGAGAGAGAGAGAGAGAGAGAGAGAGAGAGAGAGAGAGAGAGAGAGAGAGAGATGTGCCGTGACAGAGCCCATGGGGAGCAGACAGGTGCTTTCTGAAGTTTTTCTTCTTTTTTTATCCCCCCAGCCACTCACTTTGGACTTTGTATTGCGAATGTAAAGAAAGGGAACACTGTGGCGTGTTCCACAGGCTTGGTGTAGGCCTACATGGAGCTGTCAACTTGACTTTCCCCAGAGCCTGCACAGATTTACTTCCTCTTTGCTCCAATCTCTCTCTCTTATCACACACACCTATGTACATATAGCGTACACAAATAGTGTATACTTGTTATATAGATACACATACAGCATGCATACATACATGCATTTGTGTGTACATAGTCTCCTCTAAAAAACTCAAAAACCTAAATGCCCCTCGACCGAAGAATGGATAAGGAAAATGTGGTACATTTGCATAATGGAGTACTACACAGCAGGAAAAGATAATGACAACTTGAATTTTGCAGGAAAATGGATGGAGCTAGAAAACATTATTTTGAGTGAGGTAATCCAGACACAGAAAGATAATTGTCACATGTACTCACTCATAGGTGGTTTTTAAACATAAAGAAAGCCAGCCTACAAATCACAATCCCAGAGAAATTAAACAACAATATGGACACTTACATAGATCTAATCTACATGGAAAGTAGAAAGTATAGAAAGACAAGATCTCCTGAGTAAATTGGGAGCATGGGGACATTGGGGGAGGGTTGAAAGGGGAAGGGAAGAGGCAGGGAGGGGAACAGAGAAAAATGTAGAGCTCAATAAACATCAATAAAAAAGAAAAAAAACAAAACTCAAAGAACAGACACATTAGTATGGCTTAGAACTCTGAAAAAAAATAAATTTAACACCAGAAGATAAAGCATAAAGGCTTAAGATTGGGGTGGGGTGAGGAAATAGCTGATTTATAAAAATGTCATAAACATTTTTGGAAATGTTCATAAAACTTAGGTAAAAAGCAGTCTATTTTGTAGACAAATGTTTCCTCCATATATGCACACTATTTATATGTTATTTATTTAACTTTTTAAAAAAGTGTTTTTATTTTATGTGCATTGGTGTGAAGGTGTCAGATCCCCTGGAACTGGAGTTACAGAGAGTTGTGAACTGCCAAGTGGGTGCTGGGAATTGAACTTGGGTCCTCTGGAATAGCAGTCAGTGCTCTTGACCACAGCATCTCTCCAGCCTCTTATTTAACTTTTGAATGTGTATGTTCATGGCTGTGTGATTTTTATCTGCACCTAGTCAAATAAGAGACACATAGAGGTTCTTAAAATCCTCTTCCACCTTGTTCTAGAGTAATAGTGGTTGTTTTACACAGTGTTATAATTAAAGCAGTCCAGCGTTTGCCTAGAGTGTGTGGGCTATAGGTTTGATTCCCAGCACCTCAAAAGTTAATTAATATTAGTTAGTTTTTAAAAACCTGTGTCGGGCCTCACACTGTACCTCTGCCACTATGAAAGACGCTTTCCGAATCCACGTCTTTCCTAACTTGCTACTGTTAAGCAGAGTGAAGTTGGACTGGAGTGGGAAGGCAATGGTTTAGGTAGCAACGGAGGTTCTAGCCCTGGGCTAGGGGAGCCAGCCTGTTCCGAGTTGGCCTGGCCTTGCGGATCCTTAGTTTGCCCTTCCTGGAAATTTGTACAAGAAGTGAAAATCACAAGTACCTGAAGCCTGAATTTGAGAGCTGTATTTAAAGGATCACCCAATGCACAATCCCTTTGACACATCGTTCACCTCAGTTTTCCCTTGAAAGCTGTATTTAAAGGGTCACGGAATGCAGATCCCTTTGGGCATATTGTCCACCTTAGTTTTCCCTTTCTCTCCACTTCAGGAAGGATCAAAGGCTCCCTACCTGCACATCCATTTCCTTCGCTTTGTGGAGCCAATAGAATTTCATTCTCCGTTTCCAGCTTTCATTGCTGTGTTTCATTAGCATATTCATTTCCCCATATTATTTATGACCCTACATTATTATTTTTACAATCCTGACAAGTTATTTTTGCTCCAGTGCCTCTTTGCACTGTCGTGAAATATTTTTCCTCCATTGATGAGTGGTTTCTTCAATTATTCTCTGTTGCGTGTAAGAGCATTTGCATGCATTTCTGTAATTTATCATTTTATGACCTTCAAAAGTGTGAATTAGTTCCTTCTTCCCCTCTATCTTTTTTTTCCTTCCCTCCCTTCCTTCTTTCTTCTTTTCTTTCTCTTCCTCTTCCTCTTTTGCTGCTCTTGCTGCTGCCTGTTCTTCATCATCCCTTCCTCCTCTTTCCCTTCCCCTCCTCTTCCTCTTCACCCTCCCCTCCTCCTTTCCCCCTCCTCTTCCTCATGTTTCCCTCTTCCCCCCTTTCACAGTGACTTTGCTTGATTCTGAAGTGCCCAATGCCTCGAGATCACTCAATCTTCTCTTTCCTAATTTGTAGCTTTTGTGCACACGTGTGTGTGCGTGCACATGCATGCGTGTGTGTGTGTGTGTGTGTGTGTGTGTGTGTGTGTAGTTGTGGAGGCCAGTTGTTGACTTCAGGAGCCTTCCTCTATTGCTCTCCACCTAATTGTGAAACAGGGCTCTCACTCAAACTGCAGTTTGTCATTTTGGCTAGATCATCTGACTGTCGAGTTTTTTGGATCACCTGTGACCATCCTCCTAACACTGGGGCACATACCCAGATTTTGCATGGGTGCAGGGGATCCGAACTCAGGCCCTCATGTTTGTTTAGCAAACATCTTACCCTCTGAACAATCTCTCCATTACCTAACCTCGGTTCTTGTGTCCCAAAACCCAAAGGCTTTGTGTTTGTGCCGTACTAATTCCTATCACGACAGTTCCTATCACAACAGTAAGAACAGACTGTGTCCTACTTGATACCATTTGCCTGGCAGAAAGTCACTTCAGGAAAGAAAAAACCCTTCATTTTGCATTAACCAGTTTTTAATTTTTGTCACTACATTTCTTAAGACAGTGCTAAATTTTGTGTTTAAATGCACATATTTACATATGTAAAGCAATTTCATTTGTCATACCTGTGTTAAAAAGTCTTATGATTTCAGATCTTTTTAATATTATTCACACTTACTGAAATTAGTAAGTGTGTGCATGACTAAAATCTAGTCACACACAGGTTTTAAAAGGTGCCTCTGTTGCTGTGGTTTAAAAGAGTACATAGGTGTATCTAGATATGACAACTGGAGGAGGGTCAGGAAGTCACCCCAGAGGTCACCCCAGCCAAGATCCACCAGCACATGTGTCCTAGGAAGACACTTAATCCTGGCCTGTTGCTTCCAGGGAGGAGATGGCTGTGCTCACAGGTCTTCTTCCCAGCCAGGCCTCTCCCTGACATCAAAAGGTCTGACCCTGCTGATCAATACGTATTTTTGGTAGAAATAGATTGATTCAGTTGGTGGAGCCCAGTTTTTATATAGACTCCTCTTAACAAGGTGAAATTTACTCAGCTTGAATGTGTTCAAGATTCGCAAATGCTGTTTCTACATCAGTGCCCTGAAAACCAGGAAACTGGTTGATGCCATGATGAACGATTGCCTGCTGTGTTGTGCCTGAGGCCTTTGCCTCAAGCCCTGGATCTGCTGTCACCCCAGGCTCACTGTGCACTGCCTTAGAAATGAGGGACTCACTGTGACTTTGAAAGCAGGTGATATACCCAGAGCTGCAGCAAATTCAAGGCAGGGGTGCGCTCTGAATGATTCCTCTTGCTGGGTAGGAAAACCGGCTTCCTTAGCCCATGCTGTCAAGTGGAGAAGAAACCGGTGCAGTACGTATGGAAGAGTGCTCAGGATCCATAGTACACTTTATCTGTAGAATGACAATCATGCGGGTTCAGGAATACACAAATTCTGCCAGGGCTTTCAAAATCACATTGAGTGTATGCTCGGGCGTAACCGTCCATCCTCAATCCTGGAGAATGTGGAGGATCCTGTGATTGTGTGGAGGAGTCTGTGTGACTCTGCCATGTGGGGCATAATGAGGGTGTGTCTTTCGGTGCCACACTGGTGTTTATGCATGTGATTACTTGGAAGAGATTTATTTAACGCAACCATGTTTTTTAATTGACTCCACGGAGGCCATGCCTTGGCGTATTTGGAGGAAGTATTTCCTCTACTTGCCTTTAGTCCCTCACAGTGGCCAGTTTTCTCCTGACACGAGGCTTCAACACAGGCTGCCCCATCTCCATGACGTCCCTTTCTTCTTCCTACCCTGCCTTCTCTTCAGCTGCTCCATCTCACACCATCCAGGCCCTCGATGCTCTCTTGGAGGTGGCACAATTGTAATGTACTCACTTTTTGACCATTCATTTAGTATCGGTCACCTCCTTCTACTGCAAACTTCCGTGGGCTGCGTGTTTGTGTGTTCCTCTAAAGTCCATATGCTAAAGCCCTTATCCACAATGTGTCTGGAAGTGGAGGACGTTTGGGAGATGATTAGGCTTAGGGTGAATCTTGAGGCTAGGGCCCCATGATGGTATTAGTGCCCTTAGAAGAAGGAGAAAAGAGGTCAGAGCTCTCTTCCTCTCATGGTGTAGGAAGCTAGGACAGAGATGATCATACCCGAGCTCGGCCACACTGGTATCCTGCTCCTGCGCCAGCCTCCAAAGCTGGAAGAAATACATGTGTGCTGTCAGCAGCTTATTTGTGCTGATTTGTCATGGTAGCCCGAACTCGGGCCCACAATAATGCCTGGCACAGAGGAGATCTTGCCAAGAACGTGGTGAGGAGATGTAGCTATCCTCCTGCTTCTGCTTCACCACCCCCACCACGTCTGTACTTTTGCGGATACATAATGTCTTACTTCTGCACGAGACCTGGTTTCTTGTGCGTCTGAGCATTGGCTGACGTTGATATTCACGGGTGTTGCTTCTTTTCAGCAAACTTGCTAAAACGTGAATGCCCGAATCAGAGGCCGAGCACTCCCTGCAGCCATGTAGAAGATGCTTTGTGTACCGTCTTTAGAAATTGCCTTCCGTGTTTGGATCATATGTTTTAATCATTTCAATGATGTATTTTTACTTCAAGAGAAAGAATTTGATTATGTAAGAGCAGCCCTGTCTTTCCAGTTCGAGTCTAGAGAGTAAGCTAGGCAAGAGAGTCTGAATATCTGGACTATTTAGAGTTATAACAATGTCCCATAGCCTTTTGTATTTGCTATTGAATGAGCACTTAGGGCTATTCTTGACTGTGCTACCCAACAGGTGGTATGCTAGCCTGATGACTTACGCTGCACCAGCTGTTTATTGTCTGTAATGGGAGAGGTTGGGCTGTCTGGTGTTGATGTCCGTCCCTCCCTCTTCATATGATCTGTGCGTGTGTCTTGCCCATTCAGGGAGGTCTCTCATGGTGGCTACCAAGGCCCAGCCAGAGGGAAAGTTCTTGCTTAGAGCAGTGCCATAGACCATCTTTCATAGACAATAATTGATACATCAGTGACCTCCAACCTTTAAAAACTATGGAATACTTAGGAAATGAGAGTGTTTTCGTATCACACGGAAGTGAACTGGTGAGGATGGGGGCTAGTCATATGAGGATGTATGTCATTCTCTTTTTGTTATATAATGATTAGAAATATAAAATATTAGCAACTAGATTAAATATTGAGGTTGTGGAAAATTGCCAAATTTAAAACATTGGGACTGGAGACCTGGCTCAATGGTAACAGTGCTTGCTGCTCCACTGGATGACCTAAGTTTAAGTCCCAGCACCCATGAAAAAAGCCTGATGTGGTTGAAGCCTATAGCCTGGTGCTGTAGCGGCTGGAGACAGGGCCAACCCACTCTAAGTTCAACAAAAGGTCCTTTAACAAGGGAATAAGTTGGAAATTGATAGAGCAGGATAAAAGCACACGTCACATATATGAACACACACATGCACACAGAGAGACACACATACACACAGTTGACATTTATAATTGAGAACAATGACTGTTTCAGATTTCTAATTTGAAATACTCATTGGGCCCTGATCTGACCTTTAGATGCTCATTCCTCATATTAGACTTGTCATTGATAAGAAACTTTTATTCAGACAAAAAGATGACAAAAATAAAATGAAAAGGCCACACACAAAACAATATTTAACAAGGATGTTAGTCTTTCATTGTTCCTGTAACATGTTAACACAAACTCAGTGACTTAAAAACACAAAATTAAGCTGGGCAGTGGTGGTGCACATCTTTAATCCCAGCACTCGGGAGGCAGATGCAGGCAGATCTCTGGGTTTGAGGCAAGTCTGTTCTTCAGAGTGAGTTCCAGAACAGGGCTACACAGAGGAACCCTGCCTCTACCCCCTACCTCCCACCCGCCTTTGTTTCTTCCCCTCAAAAGCAAGCAAACAAAAACACTTTAAAATCAACATTTAGAGTTGAGTTTGATATGAGTTTAGTGGACTCAAATAGCTTGTTAGCAGTGCTGAGTCCCCCATGCAGGCTCTTACAGTTTTGTTTGTTTGTTAGCTTTCTGACCTTTCCACATGTCTGGAGTTGATCCATGTTCCTTGACTCACGGCCATTTCTCTTTCTCCAACTCACCCTCTACTTCCAGTCACATCTGTCTGACTCTGATGCACTGCCTGTCTCTGACCCTCGTGATTTCAGTGGCCCTCCCAAATCCTCTGGGATGAACTGCGCCGTCATGCGCCATCATGTCCTCGACATGCGTGAAGACACATATTCTTTAATAGGCTCTCGAGATGAACACAAGGACAATTCAGGAAATCCTTTTTCAGCTAATCACAAATACTTTACAAAAGAAAAAAAAAACCTGCTTTGGCTGAAGTTACATGTCAAGAACCAGGTAGCATTTTCTTATCTGTTGTTGAACAATGTAATGTTGAAGTTTCTTGTAATTGTTTGAATGAATTTCTGGTTTGCACTAACTTTTGATATCAAGTATTTTGAAGTAACGCTAGCTGCCAAGTGTCTCTACACTGGAAGGCACCCTTCTTGTATCGACCAGGGATCACTGTATTGGAACAGCAGCTGGAATTTCCCTTTACACAAACACTTTGTCAGTACCAGGCTGTTCCCTGAGCTCCTGGAACCTTTGTCCTGGGTGGGTGCTCCGATGACATTGTCAGAGGCCCACATCCAGCTGTGGAGTGGCTCGTGTGACTTACAAGGGCATGGAGAAGACCCTGCTCTGCTTAGGCTGCTCCTGTCTGAAAGGGATCAGTTTGTGGTCACACACTGAGGCCCCAGACTGGAATCTTTGAGTGAAGCAGAGGGTATGGCAGGGGCAAAGTGGCGTTAGGGTCAAACAGTAGAGGTCAAGGTCAAATCCAGGAACACTTGATGATTAGCAGTCCAACATGGCTAAGTACCTACCCCTTCTAAACCTCCCTTCCTGTACTGTGAAATGGGGCCTCTAACCCCTAGTTCTGTCATAGGCACGGTGTGGAGTGAGGACTTCAGAGTGCTTTGCCCTAGGCTTAGAGGAGCATTGGGCCAGCCATGACTGTCTTCTCACAAGCAAACTAACGTTTTCAGCCTGGCCTGGATTTATTTCTCTCAGGGCAGATTCTGCCTGGCCTTCATGCCATCGCTCTCTCCCCATTCTTACAGACAAGCGGAATCTAGTTCTGCTGGAAGAGACTTGCCCAGCTGCTAGGTAGAAGCAGAGTACAGGCCCACGCCTGCTGTGTTTGTGGGCCCATTGGAGTCCTACTGGTTAGATCAGTTGACTGTGATAGTAGTTTGGGGGCAAAAACATAATGGAAGGAAACAGGAGCCTGAGAGATGGGCACTCCATTCCTACCTGAGCAAGATCCTGTAATATGGTAGTCACCAATTCCTAAGCTAATTTTGAAATAAAATATATTTATACTTAATTTGTTATTAATAGGAATGGTGCACTGACCAGTTGGTTGTGAAAGTAGTTTCCTTCTACAAACTTACCCTTAACATTCCCAAATACATATTCAGATTTAATGCAGAAATGACTTATAAAGCAACATAGTGGGGGGGGTAGCAATAAAACAGAGGACATTAATTTGCTTTTCTGTTTAATTAAGAAGGAAAGTCACTTTCTAAATCATAAATGGCAATAGTTTAATATGTATATTGTTTGTGAGTGCCTTAAATGCCCAGCCTTCATATCTAGGATCAAGATGTTTCAAAGGGGCTAGAGGGATGGCTCGGTGACTAAGGACATGTGTTGCTCCTCTGAAGGACCCAAGTTTGGCTACCAGCCCCATGCTGGGCAGCTCATGGTTGCCTGTAACTTCAGCTCTATGGGATCACCTGCCTCTGGCTCCTGCCAGCACTTGTACTCACGTAGACAGATGAGCGCACATACGAATAATTAAAAATCATTTTTGAAATCTCTTTTTATAATGAAGATGTCTTCAGGATGTTATTTATTCATGGGCTGAGTAAGCGTGTAAGAGTGTTTTAAAGATATTTTTGTAAAAATACTGAGTAATAAGGCCTCTTGTTTTAATTCAGTGGAAAATTGTTTTATTAAAGCTTAAATTGTGCTGAGCAAGAAATTCCCTAATTATAAGAAGTGCATTGACTGGAGACACCCGGTGCGATGCTGAAGCTGCGGTGTTCCCTTCCACAGTGATTCCTTCATTGCATCAGAGGCCCAGACTCCCAGGGGAGATGCAGCCATGTGAGACTTGTGTGGTCAGTAACCAGAATCCTGTGTACAATGGCTTGTCCTGGTGAACCAGAGAGAGGATTTCAGGTTTTCACAGGACCTGGAGAAGGAAGGAGTGAGACTAGCTGCAGGTGTTTGATCTGCGTTGACATGGCCTGGAGGCGGCTTTCTGACTTTGAACACTAACGCATACCAGGATTTCTATTCAGGGAGTGGGTTCTAAACGTTTGGATTCTTCAGGGACCTGTTCAGGCAAAAATAGATCTGCTAATGCGAGATCCAGAGTCAAGAATAAATGATATCCCTCGAGGTTGTACAAGTTCATTAGCACATTGCTGAAGGTAGCTCAAATAATTGCTTTAAAAAGGGTACAATTTAAAAGGCCTATCAAGATAATATTAGAAAATAATGGAAAACATCAAATGATTGTATTAATGCTCATTTTTCAAATTATAAGTTACTTCACTAGCCTCAAGACTTCCTTTGTTTTTCTGAGTAATAAATGCAATTCTAAGAGGAAAGGGTAAGTGATAAGATTGGATAATGTCAGAGGAGTGACCATGAGTTCTTTCTTTGTGGTTGCCATGGTACATTCACAGGTGGCAAGGGGTGGGTAAGGTCAATTTAGTGGGCATTGTTTTTCAGCTAACCACAACCATCCTCCCAAAAAAGTATATTGTTTAACAAGTATGATTTGGAAATCTCCACACTTTTATATCAAGTATAAATAATGCTGATGAGAAATGGGTCCACACTGGTAGAGCAGAGGGTGACCCAGTAGCTTACTGTGATCCCTTAATGGAGTGGGGGGAAGGGAGAGAGTGAGAACTGGATTGGTATGTAAAAAATTAATTAATTTTAAAAAATAGTTAAAAAAGAACAGTGAATCCTCATTGAGGGTTTGTCATGTTTCAGAAGTTACTGTGTTTTATGTATCTATTAGATTTAATTTTACTTTTAATTTGAAATGTATATTTGCATTTAATATAGTTAATTTTCTTAACTGTGGCATAAGGTCTCTGTGTTACAAATAGAGGCATTTTTATCTCAAACAGCAATAACAACCAAGTGCCATTTCCAGGTCGCTCAGCCCCAGGGTAGGACTGGGATCCAAACCAGGTCTTTTGATTCTGGAGTCCGCAGCTCTGCTCTCTACTGTGCTCTGTCGCCACTTGGTTCCGCTAGTGCTGTCTTACCAAAGGCGTTACATCATTTCTCTGAGGATTCCTTTGTACTCTCCTCCAGCAGAAGAGCAAGTGTGGTTATTTAACCTCTGCTGTAGTCTGATACAGTGTTGAGATATCCGTTGAGTTGTCAAGTCTGATCTTTGACTGTGAACCTGGCCTTTAAATGGCTAAGCCATCTCGCTAGCCCGGGGCAACAGTCTGGCAGCTTCTTCATGACTGTGTTGTTCTCTAGAGCATCCTCAGATATGGCACGTGGCTCACGTACGCTGCTTGAGTTCCTTTGCTTCCTCTCCATCAGGTCCACAGCCTGGAGACAGGAGGTGGCTCTTTTGGGTTGACACTAACAAGTGTCTTTGCTTTAGACTTCCCAGGGGACTTCTTCAGGGTCGCATGGATATATCCATAAAATGTGTCTGAGGATCGTATGTGAGTGTCTCCAGCACCCTGGCTAGTTAAGTAACAGTGAGTCTGGGAAACTCCAGGCAGATGACAGATTTATTCACTTACCATCTCACTGAACCCAAACATAAGGGTTTGCAGAGGTGCATAGGAGTTGCAGGAGCTGTGCATGCTGAAGTGCTCTTTTACAGGGAGTGTTGGAGTGTGGGAAGGGTTTAGAGTAAGCTTCAAGGTGACCTTTGCTGGTACCTTCTCGGGGAATTTCTTTACACCCCCTGGAGCAGGTGTTACTTCAACCTGCTTGGTCATCAACCCCACAGCTGGTAGCTCTGTGATCACGCCCAGTCCATCAGCACTCACCTTTGACCTGATATGTGTGTAGAAATCTCTCATCACCCTCCATGGAGGTGACCTCTGGGGAAGGTGGGCCTGAAAAGGAAATATTCCTTCTTTGCTTCTAGAAAATTGGATTTGGCCTGAGTTATGAAATATATTCATTTGTGTTGTAGCTCAGTGGCTCTCAGCCCTGACTAGACATTTGAATTACCTAAGGAACTTTTTAAAAATACCAACTGCCTGGGACTTTTTCCAGAATAATTAAATCAGCGTTCAGTGCCTGGAGCCTGGCATCACACTTCTTCAAAGCTCTTAAGCAAGTGGAATGTGCAGTCAGGAATGAAAGCCCCGAGAAGAAGATGGACAGGCGTGGAGGTGGCACCTACCCTGCTGCTGCTGTTACTAGAAATACCATTAGTACTGCTAGTGAGTACTTATTAGGTGCCCACTGTATACAGACATTTTTCTGAGTATTTTTGTCAAGTGGTGTCAGCCTCGTGCTTTTCTTACAAGCCATGAGTGTTGTTTTCGTTTTACAAATGTGCATATGGAAATCTTTGAGGATGTAGAATCCTATAATCTGAGTAGAATGTCATTCTTTTGGGGGTGCTCCCTGCATCAAACCAACGTTTAGCCCGCTTGCTAGGTACATGTCTGGTTTTCCATATTCATTGTCTGGTGATATGAAGCTTCACTGGTTCTCATATGGTTCGCCTGTTGGTTCTGCCAATAGAGATCCTGGATATAGCATAGCAAGCACCCAGAAGTCCAGATCCTTGGCCACCTAGTTCCTACTGTCAGCCCTCACCTGAATTTTCTAAAATAAAGCATTGCTGAAAATCGTTTCTAAGTAGAGAGACCCTGATAACATGCGCTGTGGGAGACCCTGCCGACTGTAGCTCACTGAAGGAGTGAGCCAACTCTAGTTAACCCTTCTTTCTGCACACAGTAAGGAACAGGCCTCATCACCACCAGCACTTTTTCAAGGTACTGTAATTGTGTTAGACCATGATATTTGTCCTTCTTTAGCTTATAATAGTCCAGAGGCACTAAATGTCTTACATACACTGGCCCACAGAGGTTCATCTAAGTGCACTTAGATAGCTGTAGCTCCTATGCACTTAGATAGAGCACACTAAGTAGATGGTTTCTTCTGCTCTGTGGATAAGCTTCCTTAGAAGACTCTGTCATGCCGGGCGGTGGTGGCGCACACCTTTAATCCCAGCACTCGGGAGGCAGAGGCAGGCGGATCTCTGTGAGTTTGAGACCAGCTTGGGCTACAAGAGCTAGTTCCGGGACAGGCTCCAAAGCCACAGAGAAACCCTGTCTCGAAAAACAAAACAAAACAAAACAAAAAAACAAAAAAAAAAAAAAAAGAAGAAGAAGACTCTGTCACAAAGAACAGCAAGAGTAGGATGGGATTTAGAGTATATAGGCACATGAGTGTGAATGTGGTATCAAATAAGGGCATGTTCTCTGTCCCAAACCCGTCCTACTCAGCCTTCATCTCTCTTTTCCCTTTCCAGAATTCATATCCTGACCTCCACATCCAAAGGCCCCCAAAGGCTTATCTCTCTGAGAGTTAACACCGAATATAACCGTCTGCAAGGCCAATCAGCTTTATTGCCTGGGAGCCTATTCTGACTAATGCATTTTAATAACAATTTGTTTTCCTTTGATCTTTGTAGCTAATGGGTTACCTATTGCATTTTCAAACATCCTGGCAGTTTTGAAAGTCTATGATCCTAGGATATAAAGCTCTATACCAAGGAATTGCAGTCATACTTTGGGAGAGAACTTGACTGTGCCTATCACAGAAATACCTGTCTCCCTGTAGCTTTGCCCTAACCCCCACCCCGCCCACTCCATGAACCTCTGTGGCCAGTGTATGTAAGACATTTAGTGCCTCTGGACTATTATAAGCTAAAGAAGGACAAATATCATGGTCTAACACAATTACAGTACCTTGAAAAAGTGCTGGTGGTGATGAGGCCTGTTCCTTACTGTGTGCAGAAAGAAGGGTTAACTAGAGTTGGCTCACTCCTTCAGCACACTGGGTTTGAAAGTCTTCAATAAAGAAGGGAGGGAGGAAAAAGAAGGAGAAAGATAAGAAGATAATAAGTCTTAAGATGTGGTACATCTTCCTGAGTGAGGTATCAATAATAGTCAGACTGTAAGGGTCTGGTTTCTGTTGTGTCTACTGGCTGTGTAGCCTAGGTGAAATGCTTAAAGTCTTTTTTAGAGAAAACAATCTTTTCAAAGTGTCTGGTAGGGCCTGGCTGACTGGCTCAGCAGTTAAGAATATTTACTGTTCACAAGAGCCCAAAATTGTATAGAACCCAAATTTGGTTCTCAACACCCACATTGGGTAGTTCATAATTGTCCATAACTCTATCTGTTGGGGATCCAATACCATCTTCTGGTCAGCAAGGGAACTCACACATGTGCACTTACACATATGTAGATAGCCATACACATAAATGCAAATAAAATAAATTGTCAAAAAGTGTTACTTTGGTCAAGGTTATTATATCATCTAAAGGTCAAGATAGAAACTTCTTTCTTATTTGGCATCTATGTCCTTCTATAGAATCATAAGTGTTCTGTAAATGGTGACTAAACACACATGGATACTGGGAAAACAAGTGCATGCTGGCATGGCCCTAACCACTTCCCTCCAAGGTGTAGGGACATCTGTCGTACTCATCAGGACCTCTGGGCTTCGTGTTCCATATCGATAATTTTAATGAACTTCAATTCCTATGGAAACTTTTAGAATTATAGAAGCATTTCATTGTTGAAGCCATTTGAGTTTCAAGCAGGATACCCAGGAAGCATGCTGTCTGGAGGGTGAGGGATTTGTCACTTCATTGGGGGGAAGACACATTCCCACGGTGAGCACTATGCTGGTCGTGTTATTGTAGGATACCCCCGAATGGTCTTCTAGACAGAGGTAACGCTCTTTAGACATCTCCTCTTATTAAGTCTGACATTGATCTTCCTATTCGCGTATGTGCCCGGTGGGGTTTGGCACAGTAATAAGCCTCTAACAAATTGTTCATTGTGTTCACATTTAAAGGGTTCCCCTCGCCTTGTCGTGTCCATGGCAGGTATTTATGTTGTGTCTCGCGGCGTAAAGTGGACCTTGCTGTCTGCTTACTGTACACACATGGCCAATGAGAGTACAGTCCCTGCGGATGTCAGGTGCATTGTAAATCAGGAGGCCACAAAACAACAGAGATCGATGATGACTCAGGGTGGAAAAATCTGTGGGCCAAACCCTGCTTATTTATTGAGTTTGGAAGAATGTCCTTAGTCAAATTTTCCCTGGCATAAACTCTACTTCCTTTTTTATTCCAATTTTCTAAGTTATTTTTAAGGTGTTTTGTCAAAAGTACCTTTCATCTACTCAAAGCAGGATATTTATCATATTCCCTAATCTATTATTTATAGTACCTACACTTCGGGTGTTTTCACGTTTGTTCCCGTAGCAAACCCTATCATCTTGCTTTGCTGCTGGAGATTTCCCTGGGTACTTGAGTTCTCCTGCTGGCTTGGAGATCCCAGGCAGATGTCCCCAAGTGATCCAGTGTCACATGGTAACATATGCAGTGCCCAGGCTACAAAACAGTCAGGATGGCAAGATACTTAGATTCTCAGATAGCCAGATAGCCAGACACACTCTATCCTGTCTGCAGTTCAATGGCTGTGTCACCATGAGCAGGTTACTGGAATCCTCCAGGTCTCTGTTTTCTCCTCTGTTAAATGGGAGCAGTTCTAATCCACCTCTGAAATTAGGGTCTGTTAGAGCACTATTTATAAATAAAGCACTTAGCAAAGCTTCCAAACTTCTTTGAGTCACATGTGTGTACAAGTGACATCTGCACAGATGTGTATGGTTGACACTGAGATGTCTTGTTTGATGATTTCTCCACCGTATTGTTTGGAGACAGGGTCTCTCCTTGACCCTAGATCTCTCTATTTCCACTAGAATGGGTTGTTCCCAGCAGCTCAGACCTGAAATAATCACACAGAAACCATATTATTTGCAATACTGTTTGGCCAATAGCTTAACTGGGTTTCTGGCTAACTCATATCCTAAACTAATCCATCTCTATTAATCTGTGTATCACCACGTGACTGTGGCTTATCAGGTAAAGTTCTGTCCGGGGTCTGTCTCTGGTGGGGGCTACCTGGCTTCTCCCTGACTCCACCTTCTTTCTCCCAGCATTCAGTTTAGTTTTCCCCACCTAAGTTCTATTTTGCTATAGGTTCAAAGCAGTTTCTTTATCCATTAATGGTAATCACAACATACAGAGGGAAATCCCACATCAGGGATCCAAACTCAGTTTCTCATGCCTGTGTAGCTAACACTCTCTCTCATACCACTGAGTCATCACCCAGTCCTCCAGAACCTCTTTTTACTCGTTAGGAAGCAATAACCACATACTGTGAAAACACACCAGCAGGAGACTATTAATCACATTCAAGTTAAGCTGGGAAGATGAAGGAAGTTGGCAAGTGCAAGGCAAACTGGAGAAACAGGGTCTAGTTCTCCAAAGTCTGGTTCTAGGCCCAGCAGCACCTGCATCAGCTGATTCCTGGTTCTGAAAGTTGCACTGTTGCAAAGCCACTGGATCTGAACTTGGGGAGCGGGCTGGACAGTCAGTGTGCTAGTCATCCTTCAGGTAATAGATGTTCACAAAAGCTTCGGACCCAGTGGTCTGAAATACACCCAATAGGTGCCGTAGGTGCTTGTGTGCATGTTCACCCATGTGAGCCCCTGCCAAAATTAACCAGATGTGAAACATCAACACAAATGGACAGAATGGTGATGAATTACCCCATTTCCCTTGGTACTTTCGTAGGCTAGAAATATGTCTAGAATGTCCTATTTTTTTTTAACGACGTTGCACCAAATTATTTTGGGAGCTAGAAAATTTATCATTCAATGTTCTTTTTTTCCCCCTAGGAAATTCCACTTACTTGGATGACCATGGGCCACCTCCTAGTAAGGTAAGGTCATTGTTGTCACATAATCTGCTTTTCCCTTAGCAGTGCTCATATGCTAATACGCTAGCAGCTCCCAGGCCTTCAGTGAACCCATCCAGGTCCCTTCTACCATGAGTTGTTTGAAAGCAAGCAGTAGATGGATGGCGTCAAAGGAATCTTCAGCTTTAATGATGAGGAATCTGAAGAGCCTAAAGATGACCAAAGTGACAGGGGAGAAAAATAACATTACTTAGTCTTTAAGTGGGCATTGTGACCCGGGACTCTCTTCAGACCTTTGTCAACCTCTTCTGAATTCCATTCTCATTGTCCTTGGCTAGTTTAGGGCCTCGATATGGGGTGCATGATGGAGCCTCCCCATGGTGTTGGACCTTGGGGCACATCTCTGTTGGTGAACAAAAGAGTTCCACACTAGCCCAGAATGGAGTATAACAAAGGTCTATTTCTCTAGGGGTAAACTCACAGTAAGAGTAGCAATCTGCAGTCCTCTGCTTGTGATGGGAACTGGAACCAAATCCAGCAATCAAGAGGCTCTCGCATACTTTACATCTGCATTAATAATACATAAAACCACACCACAGTGGGCCGGTATCTTAAAGGCTGTTGGCTGAAGAAGTTTCCAAAACACATCTTATTTCTATCAAATTTTCTCTGGCCCACTCTGGTTGGATCACTCCACTCATTCCCAGTTAGTGTTCTCCCATGTCTTGTCCACAAATTGTGCCCCTTCACTATTCCTATGAGCAGTTTCACTTAACTTTTTGGTGACAGTTAATAATTGTAATTTTTCTTCAATTCTCTTCTTTCTTGACCTCCATGCAAGTCAAATGCAAACTTGATGAAATATGGGAGATACAACAAACAAACAAAAACAAAACAAAACAAAAACCAACCCAAGTTGAAAATGGCCTTGGCATGTGAGAGAAGTTCATGTAATGCAATGGGATCTCCTTATTCTAAGTTTAGTTATCTTATGCTTTTTTGACATGACTTTTTCTCCTTGTTGCAAGTGATGGTAATAGCTGGCCAGCTCTTGGAAGATGCCGTAATTGACAAAATCAAAGTTGGTCACCATATGCCTGTTGGTGAATTTTTTAGCTAGATTGTGAAAGCCTGGATGTCCTTATACTTGGTTTTTTAATATTTGACTACTGGAGGCAATATTTGCCAAGTGCGGTTGTAACAGTGTTGAGAATATATGATGTTTAATTTCCACCACACCTTTAAGTCTCTGCTTTGAAATAGATATTACTCATGTTCTTTTTGGTTGTTGCTGTTTGGAGAGACAAATTTTCTTATCAGCCTAAGCTGGCCTTGAACTCACTTACGTAGCTGAGGATGACCTTGAATTTCCGATCTCATCTCTTGAATGCTGAGATGTCAGTCATCCATGGCCTCACTTGGTTTTATGTGATGCTTGGATCTAACTCTTAGAACTTATGTGTACTAGGTGAGCACTCTAGCAATGTAGCTGCATCTCCCACCCCTTGAAAAACTATTTCTGAAGATGCATTTTGTATGGCACTGAGTAAACCACTTAATATTCTGAGCCTCAGCTTTTCCTGGGCAGAGTTTGACTTAAATAACTGCCTAGCAGCCTACAGAATGGGAAAAGATCTTCACCAACCCCACATCGGACAGAGGACTGATCTACAAAATATACAAAAAACTCAAGAAATTGGTCATCAAAAGAACAAATAATCAAAGAAAAAAAATTGAACTACAGACTTAAACAGAAAACTCTCAACAGAGGAATCTAAAATGGTTGAAAGACATTTAAAGAAATGCTCAACATCCTTAGCCATCAGAGAAATGCAAATCACAACAACTCTGAGATTCCATCTTACACCTGTAAGAATGGCCAAGATTCAAAAACTTTGATGGCAACTTATGCTGGAGAGGATGTGGGGAAAAGGGAACACTCCTGCATTGCTGGTGGGAATGCAAGCTGGTACAGCTTCTTTGTATGTTGGTGTGGCGATTTCTCAGAAAATTGGGAAACAACCTTCCTCAAGACCCAGAAATACCACTTTTGGATATATA
>JAQHUG010000376.1:1202550-1229602 GCA_028555095.1 Dicrostonyx torquatus | reverse complement strand
TTTAAGTGAAACATTTTTCCTTGGATCAACAACCTGCACAGGAGGAGAAAAAGAGAGGAAAAATCACGTAAGGATTCTTAACCTTGGTGCTTTCTTCTCTGGTAGGGTAGGTGGTGCTTTTGTGCCTGTGCCCTGGCCTGAGGGCAGGCAGAAGAAGTAGGCATACTTTGTATGGGTCTTCTGGCAGGTTGCTGGGGTTTTTATTTTAAGTACAGTCTTCTGCCCAGGCTTTTTTTCCTGGGCATATACCTCAGGCCCACTTGACCTTGTAGGATGGAAACCTTAGTAACAAGATTACAATGATGGGTAAAAACACTCTTGTATGTGGACATATTTTTGTTCATGCTTCTGAATCCCACCACAGTGAAACTGAACCCTGGAAATGTTGAATACAGCCTTCCAGATAAAGGTCCCTGGAGTGTCTCCTGAGGCAGAAGGCATTTAGGCCTCCAGACTCCTGGCTTAGGTAGAGACATGCTGGCACCCAGAGGATAAGGACTCACACGTGTCTGGCCTCTGGAATAAACCCACCTGGCAGAAGAAAGTGGGATGGAGGCCAGATCATAGTTTTCATATTTGCCTAGCACTCAGAAATAACTTCTGGATGCCAAGACTAAGGGTTGTGATCTTGATAAAATAAGTTTTAAGTCCTGAAAATTTACTGAGTTCCACCAGTTCTCTTTTATTAAAAGTTTGAGCCAACAAGTTTCAGATTCCACCAGTTCTAGCCATGTGGGGAATAGGGTGTGCCACCCAGAGCACACTGAACCCACTTCTCTCTCTCTCTCTCTCTCTCTCTCTCTCTCTGGGCTTTTTATAAGAGAAAAATGAATGCCTGTGATTTTTTTCACTCGATTTTTTTTAATCTCCTTGAACCTCACAGTCTTTGAGTGAAGCTCTTACCAAAAGACTAGTGGTTTTGTTTTTTTTTTAATGACAACCTCTTTTTATCACCCCTGTATTGTGTAAGGATGGAACCCCAGTAAGAATGATCACATGCATCTCTAGGAAATGAAATATAAAGATATTCTTGAATACAAACCAGGCATAGAATAGGATGAATGATACGATAAGCCAGATCTACAGTGAACAACCTGGAAAGTTTCTAGTGTTTTGCTCTTTTCAGGTGGGGTTTCAGAAGATGCATTTTCCCCCTTTTCCTTATGCTTTTGTGTACAATTGCGGTTCATTAAATTAACGCCTGGTCATTTGAAAAGTCAGAGAAAACGGTTTCCTGGGTAAGGGAAGACTAAAATTGAGCTTAGGAGGCAGCACATTGAGCAGCTTGTTCCATACGACTCTTCCTGATTCTCTCTTTATGTGGGATGTCTGTCACAAGCGGGAGCAGCAGCCACTAGCACTGGTGAGTTCTGTTGTTAGTAAGTGACTACAGGTTACCATTAAACATGTCTGGGTTTTCCAAACATGACAGAGCAGGAGACCTGTTTGAAACAATGCTAGGATAATAAAATCACTACTCTAGTTGATCTATATCTCTTCCTTGTTGACTGAGGTTTCTGTCCAGCCCAGTTCCCTCAGTCTTTAAGTCCCAAAGAAATCACACAGAGGTCTACATTAATTATAAACTGATTGCCCTATTAATTAGCTCAGGCTTTTTATTAACTCTTATAACTTATATTAGCTCATAATTCTTGTCTGTGTTAGCCACAAGGCTTGGTACCTTTTTTGGCGAGGCAGTCACATCTTGCTTGCTCTGTCTGGCTTCCACTGTGTCTGGTTGACGACTGCAGACTGAAACTTCCCTCTTCCCAGAATTCTTGTTGCCCCACCTATACTTCCTGCCTGGTCACCCCACCTATACTTCTTGCCTGCCTACTGGCCAATCAGCTTTTATTTAAAACACAAGTGATAGGGTACAGACCATTGTCCCACAGCACTTCCCAAAAGCCAAAAATCCTCTGCCAACCACTTTATATGCAAAATTTACTCTATCAAGCTCTATAAAGGAGGTAGTAATTTTAAAAGTCTTTATGATGCAAATAAGAGATCTGGATCCCAAGAATCTGACTGATTTCCCACGGGTCAGACACCAAGTCTTAGAGTTCAGATTCTGTCCCAGGGGTGTACAGTGTCAGGACCCATGCTTTTAATCATTTCAAAATGACCAAGTGAAATACAAACACATTTTTTTTCTTTATTTATGGGGGTCTACATATTTCAACAAAAAAAAAACTAGCACTTTTATTAGGGTATAAAGATTTAGCTTTTAGTTTCCAGAAAAAAAATATTCATCACCACTTACCATTTGATTTCCAGGGACACTTTCAACATTTTAAAGCCAATTCTTCCATGTCTACTTTATCTGTTTTTTCCTCAGTCATTTTGTTTGTATGTTCATTTTGTTCTTTGTATATTTTCAAACCATATACATGGCAATACCTTTCTATGCCCACATAACCAAGAGGGCAATGCTTTGTTCTTTTCAAAGAATATCATTTGATAAAGTCCTTTTTCTTAAATGACTGTATAAAAATACCATATGTCCTTTTTGTTCTATCCAGTCTGCTCACAGACTCTTGATCTGACAGAATTAACTTAGGCTCATCATGTGAAGATTCAGAGTTTTCCCACCTGTGCTCATCATTATCATCATCACTAGAGTCTTTGTGACCCCTGGGAAAGGTCATACAAACCTACAGGTTGACAACCGCTCCTAGTGCTTTTGGCACCTCTCCCTCTGTTTGTGTTAGAGTCAGGGGAGAGCGTTTCTAAATCCTCTTCAATGGACAATACAAGCAAAGTACACAGAATATTGAGGGTGTTGTCAAGGGCTTGCCCGCCATGCATAAGGTCTTGGGTTCAATCCTTAGCAACACTGAAGAAAGGGAACAGAATGAGGGGAAGATAGGCTGAGAGAGGTGGGGAGGGGAGAGCAGATTACAAAGGTGCAGAGACAGTCTGTCCACCCCACTCGTTATTTCTGTCTTCTGGGAAGATGAATGATATGATTATTGGTTAATGCAATAAACAATGTGAAGGATGACATGACAATGACTGTTTATTTCACTAATGAACCATGTCTGTAGGCCTACACCATTTAGTACACTAGCTGGTAACGTTTAAATTGAAATTCAAGAAGTAAACCTCTACACTCTATTTGCATTGGTCACATTCCAAATTCTCCATGGCCATGTGTGGCCAGGTTCTGTCCTGTTAGATGCACAGAATAACTTTCTATCATTCTTTTAGTGTCCATCTTTTGAAAAGGCCTCAGAATAATTGGTGCTTGGTGGACGGGTTGTTATTATGGCTACAACAATACTGTGTGTTTAACTAGGAAAAGTAACTTGACTAAGTTCTCATGATGGGTCTTAAGGTTTCGCCCTCTCTCCTTCTCTCTCTGTCTCTGTCTCTGTCTCTGTCTCTGTCTCTGTCTCTCTCTCTTTCCTTTAAGGTTTGGTGGATCCATATGGTAATTAGAAAGTAGAAGTTTTCTTCTCTTTAAAATTAGATTTGCTTAAAAAAACAAACAGGCACTATAATTGGCCCTAGTGGGTTCTGGTTTATGTTGAAGATTAAACTATATAGCTGATGTCTATTTTTGCTTCCCAAAGCATTTTCATACATAACACTATATATGAAATGCATACTAATCTATTTCTTTATTTAAAAATTTTATATATATATATATATATATATGAGAATAGGGTCTGCCTGCTCTCATTTTATTCCATCTGTCAAGATCTTTCTAAATAAGATCCCATTTGCTGAGAGCTGGGATTGCAGGCGTGCATCACAAAAGCAGGAAGATCAGAAGTTCAAGGTCATCCTTGGTGTCATGGTGAATTTGAGGCCAGCAAATGTGATCTTATTTAGAAAAAAGATCTATATAGATGTAACTAAATGAGAAGAGGGCAGATCCTACGTACATTATGAGGGCTTCATAAGAAGAGACACTTTGGCTCAGGGACAGAGACATACTAGAGGATGACTTGTTTTCCCCAGGCTTATTGGGGACCCCTGCAGCTAGAGCAGGACTTGGAGCAGACTGCACCTCAGAGATCCCAAGGCACAGGAAGCTGTGCTTGCCTCATTTCAGACCTCTGACTCCCATCTGACATGGAAGACCACATCAGATTATCTTAAGCCACCCAGTGTTTGCTACCTTGGTAAGGCAGCATTAGGCCGAAATATAAGCGAAATATAAATATAAATTTAATATCTATATTGACCAGAATAGCATTTATTGTTGAGCGATGTTACGTTATTGGATTTGAGTTAATAAATGGTGAGACCATCGTTAGAAGCTTACCATAGCATATAATTTTTCTACACAACATTTACTGTTACTTGAATCTTAAATTGTCCCTACCTTCCTCCTTCACTGATCCTTATAATTTTAAAGATTTATTTATTTTATTGTTTGTCTATGGATGTTTCGTTTGCACATATGTGTGTACCATACCCACAGTGGTCAGAAGAGGGTGTCAGATCTCCCTGAAATTGGACTTATAGATAGGAAGTTGTAAGCTTCTGTGTGTTGCTGGAAATCCAACCCAGGTCCTCTGCAAGAGCAGCCAGTGCCCTTAATTGCACAGCCATCTCTCCAGCCTCTTGCTGGTTTACTAGCTCCAACATTCATTCCGGTTACTTCTTTTTAAATGAACTTCTACTGTTCAAATTGCTGTTTTATGTATAAAAACATATGTAACATCATATTTTTCTTGAAGAAGAACCTTGGGTGACTGTTCATTTGAGAGAAGGTCACTGAAGTCGGGTGTTCTTACTGACACAGGGGGTGGGGCTGGGAGGTAACAAGAAAAACAGAAACATCTCTTGACCTTTTAAAGAACATGGCCTCATTTCTACACACTTCTTAGTCTAACATTTAACAGCGCAAGTGCCAAAACCATTAAGACAGATTTCATCTTGTTTCTCTTCCCTTTCCTCCCCCGCTTCAACAACTCCCTTAATTCTAAGACCACATTCATCGAGAGACTTTAAAAAAATAATTCTGGAGTAGAGAAAGCAGAATTCCATTGTTTTCTTAGAGTCTATAAAGAAAATCAAAAATGTTTTATGATTGTAATAGGTAGGACACTTGACAGGTTTGAAAGCGCAATTACTTTCATGCTGTTGGGCCAAGGTTCAGTCAGTTTGGAGAAGGTTTCTGAATCTAGAAAGTGCCTTTTCCCTGAGGGCAGGATTACAGGAACACACACATGTACACACACACACACACACACACACACACACACACATAAACACACACCCTCCTCCATCCTTTGCTCAAAATCACCTTCAAAGACAGGGGCTGAGATGCAAGAAAATGATGCATTTCTTATTTCTTTCTCCCAAGCCTCCAAACCTGTAGGTGCAGCCTACATCAGCCTCATTTTCTTCTTGTCTGTGAGGTCCTGCAAGGGGTAAATTAAGCCCCAGTGAATTTGGGTTGTGTGTGGCAGGTTCTGCGGCCTATTCTATTCTACTGTGGCCCCTGATAAGTAGTGGGGTCTGTGCTCAAGATCCTCAATAGCCAGCTGTCCTTCACAACTGGAATTCTCCAGTTTGTAGTATCTTCCCATCTTTAGAGTATTTTAACATTGCAAAGGATTCCTAATATAAAATATCAGCAAGATTAATAAACATGCACAAGGTACCAACAGTTGCATTTACCACAGATTCTATGTTCTAACCTGTTTGTTCTTCATTGCTGGAAAGGTAGTCGAGAAGCATGGAGTGGATTCCTAGCGATGTGGCTGCTCCCCTGGTTACCCTAGCTAGAGGGGATGCTTTTCAGAGCTGCGGTTTCCTGGTTCCACAAGGAGGTAGTGCCTGCCTCAAGCTTGTGTGCTTCCACGAACTAACTGGAAAGCAGCTTGTAGGTTCCAGGCACACCGTAAGCACGCAGCATCGAGTCTTTGGTACTATGTGTGCTTCCTTTTCCAAACTCCTTACAGACCCTGGCAATTCTGTTTGCACCAACCTTCCACATACTTACCACATTTTCTTTGGCTTTTTAAAAGCAGTTGACTGACATATAGACCCTGGTCCTCTAATCTATAATCACATTCAGACCTCTTATTTATTTTCTTCCTTCTTTTATCTGATTGAGATGGTTCAGGATACTAAGCATGTCCACAATCCCTCTCCATTTTTGTGCTTCTTAAGCATCTGTTTTCAGACTTGACTTTACCTGAAGCCAAAAAAAAAAAAGAAAGATAGAAAGAAAGAAAGAGAAAAGAAAAGAAACACAAAAAGAAGCTGCTTTATGGAGGAATCCGGTGCACAGAGTAATAGGTTTGTGGTTAATGATTCGTGATAAGTATATCAGCTGCAGAGAAAGAACTTAACAAGGCAGAGTAGGGTCCAGAGTCGCCATCAGTCCCATTCTAGTGAGCATGACCTTGAAAGCATGACCTTGAAGGAGTCGCTGCTTTGCCCTCATGCCTTTCCTTCTTCTGATCATTGCAAAGGATAAGAAAAGTCATGATTTGAACTTTTGATTTTTAAATCATTCCAAAACCCTCCAAGGTCTGTGTGTGCCGTCATGAGCCCCGAGTTTGGTGTTTCCTGTGACATGGGTCACTTACAGCTCAGAAGGCAAAAGAATCTTCCCAAGGGAAACAGGTCAACCTTACATAGCAGTGTGACTGTTTCTCTCCAGAGCTGCCCATATGCCCCCTCACGCTTCACACCCATCCCAGCCCTTAAACCATTAATGCAGAGGCATTGGCCCAGATGAGATGCCTCCTCAGGGTTAGAGTTCAGTGGAGGATGTGTCCAAGTTGAGATGCAAAACTTTTTTCTAAATTTGTCTATTTTATGAGCATGTAATGTGTTACCAGGAAGAACATCATGGGCCCATTTCTCCCTTAGTAATTTAAGGCTAAACTAAACATATCTTCATCATTTAAAAAAAAAATTCTGGGCAGCCATAGACTTAAAAATGTTTGTTTTATGAAACGATTGCTTTAGCATCCTCCCCACCTCTTGGAAGCCCTCCTGAGAGCCCATTGGCTCTTGGGAAGGTCTCTTCAGGAGCTAGCTCAGGGGCCTGGGCTGTGTCCATCTTGTGACCTCATTAACAGGAGGTCACTATGGGGACTTTTCATTCCTTCATCCCGAATGTGACATAGTCGCCTCTCAGGGCTGTCCAGTGTCCAGACTAGATAAAGGGTCCAGCGCAACTCTCCGAGGGAAGTCAAGCACACAAGTTCCCTGAGTAGTTTGTGTCGCAGCCACAGGGCCATTTATTTCCCCACAAACCATGGGAGTCTTCATCTCTGTCGTTGTAGCTTCCAGAATTCCTGTTAAGAGTAGTTCCCAGTGCTTTATCTGAAAATCTACTCTGTCTCTAGGACGTTGTTATTCTTAGTTGTTCAGAAAGTTTACAACTTCATGCCCAGGGTGTGTCAGCTTCGTGGCCTCGTCCAATGCTCAAGTGAACTTCGCATCCTGGAGATCAGTGTCCTGGGAAGTGAGATTACTTCTTTTCAATGTGTGATTTCTCCTCCTGAAGTTCACTCTCGGGTTTTCTGGCCACTTCTTACTTGCAGACTGGTTTTCCGGAATGAATTGGCCACATTTCTTTTTTCTTACTTTTGTCTTTTCACTATTCTGTCTGGAAAAGCTTTTTAATGTAGCCAGCCGCCGTCCGCTCAAGTTCTTCCTTGCTTCATTTCTAATGTCTAAGAGCGTGTCCTGTTATTTCCTGAGCATTGTTGATCACAGCGTCCTTTGGTTCCACACAGGGCCATTTGGTAAATTTATTTTAAAAGGTTAGTCTTAGGTATTTTATTATTTCTGGCTTCTATTCTTAATGGAATCTTTTTGTTCTCCCACTATATTTTGAGCTGATTGTTGTAATGTTTAAAAACTATTAATTTTTGTGTTTTATGGTCATGTTATTGAACTTAATTTTTTAATTATTTATTGTGTGTAAGGGTGTTTTGCCTGCATGTATGTCTGTGCACCACATGAACTTGCAGAGACAGGAAGAAGGTGCCAGATATCCTAGTCCTGGAGTTAACAGTTGCAAGCCGACATGTGTGTGCTGGGAATTGAACCCACGTCTCTGGGAAGAGCAGTTAGCGTTCTTAACCACTGACCCATCTCTCCAGCCCATATTAGTGAACTATTAATTGTTCAGTCATTTATAACTTATTCTTGAGGTGGAACATGGAAGAATTGGAAGGAGGAATGGGCAAGGGAAATGATATAATTGTATTTTTATTTCAAAAATTAAAAATATCGTTTTCAAAAACATTTTATTTTGTGTGTGTGCGCGCACACGCATGCACATGCACATGTGAGCACATTTGCTCTTGGAGTTCAGAAGCTGGTGTTCAATCCCTTGGAGCTAAAGTTACAGTCACGTTCAAGTTGCTGGTCACAGGGGCTGAATAGCAAGCTCAGGTCCTCTGAAGAGCAGAATGTGCTCTTAGCCCTCATTTCTACAGGTCCTTAATTCTTACTCTCAGTGAGGAATGACACATCTGACAACCAGCATTCATTTTACCTCTTCCTAATCCTGACTCTAATTTTCTAGTTACTTGGAATAATTTAAGTCTGTGACTGGGAGCAGGTATTGTACCAGCCTCATGTAGCACACCTCAATAACTCATACCTAGAATGCAGTAGCATTTGGTAAATATTGCCACATGAGTGAATAGTAGTGACAGACACTATTGTTTTGTCTGAAGTTTTAATGATATTGACTCATTTTACCCTTATATCTAAATTTAATTTTTAATTTGAATATTCTGTTACATTAGCATGATTTTCTCAAAAGATCTTCTAAAAGTATTCCGTGACATGTGCGTCCTCAGGCCCGTAGCCCTGCATTTAAAAAGTTGCCACCCTGAGTTTTTCCTTCAGAAGACTAATGTGGGAAAATTGGTTGGGGACAGATGGATTGATGAATGACATACTTTTGTATTAGCGTTTGCCATAACAGCATTTTGTGGGTCCCTCAGAAGAAAAGATGCTCAGAGGGGCTGGCGAGGTGGCTCAGTCCCTGGCTGTTCTTTCTGAGGACTCAGGTTTGCTTCAGCACCCACATGGGCGGTAACAATCCTGTGTAATTCCAGCTCCAGGGTCTACTGCCTTCTTCTAGTGTCCAAGGGCACACATGCAAACAGGCAAAGCAGCCAAACACTTAAAATAAAAGTAAATGAATCTTTAAAAACATTTTAAAAATTGTTCAGAAATTGCAGGTGATGCCTTACTTTTGTTGCCATAACCTGCAGGACCATCTGGTAAGCTGAGAGTCGCTGTCAGGTGTCACGTGGGGTCTTCTACTCAGTGTTCACTGTCCAAAGGGCACTTGGCTTCCTTGAGCAGAGCACTGGACTGTGTGACCTGTGCAAGCTGTGATTTGGCTACATCGGAAAGATGGTGTGTGGTTATTGTCACCAAGACTGAGAGGCATCACTGAGCCGGAGTCTACTAGGAATTAGAATGATGTTGAGAAGCTGAGGGATGGATTAAACTGGCTATGATTGTTGTCACAAAGGACAAGAGCTTTGGAAAATTATAAAACCAGAGAGAATAATCTTGAGATAAAGGGCTCTTTACAAGGTCCTTGAACCCACCCCTGGTCTGTAGTTAAGCAGACTCAGTGTCCCTTAGATCTGAAATAAGATATGCCAAAGACAGAAGGAAGACATTCTGCGTCTTATGGGATAGTAAGTACCTGGACTTCATTTGTAGGGATGACAACCTATAAATCAGCCCCCATAAAAGTTTATAGATATTCAAGGATACCTAAACCACGGTAGATTTGGAAGACAACACAGTCCTTTGGATGGGTGCCTAAAGTTTTAGAACTGATTTTCTTGAATCCAATAAATCTGTTTATGCATAATAGAAACTAGGAGTCATTTTTCTATGAGGAAGAATACTTGTTTAGGGCCTGGAGAGATTGCTCAGCAGCTAAGAGCACTTACTGCTCTTGCAGAGGACCTGGCTTCAACTTCCAGCACCCACAATCATCTCTAATTCCCGTTCCCAGGGACTCGACAGACATGCACATGGTGTACATACATACATGCAGGTAAAATTCATACACATAAAATCAAATTAATCTTAAAAAAAGAAAGAAAAGAATAGTGGTGATTTGCTTCTACATATAATTTAAGAACGATCGGCTGTCTCCAAGTCATTGCCTGAGGTGCTCCTACCCTCCTTACCCTTTCTCTAATGTTTGCCCTTAATACTGCAACTCATGCAGCAGATAGAGTAGGGTGCTCAGTCATGTGACCCCTTCAGACCAGGACTTGGAAAATCTTGGTGCAAACCTTGCCTCTCATTCTTACTAGTCTTAATTTTTTTTTTTACTAGTTAATTAATATGTGCGTTGGGGGTATTGGGATGTAACCTACCTTGAGCATCCTGGATAACCAGTGTTCATCCCTAGCCCCTTACTGGTTTTAGGCCTAGCAAAAGCAACTACTCTCTTGGAGATTTCCATGACTTTGAATAGGAGTTAAATCACAGTATCCCTGTGTTCGTGACAGTCACTGTTTTGGGAAGTAGGAAGGTGGCCTGTGAATGTGTCACTAATGCCTGAAGATGGGACGACCATTTTTCTTCACCTTTGAGTTATCTGTTTTTTCTCAGGTCTCCGAGGGGGCCATCCTACAAATGAACAAGATAGCCTGCTGTTCAGGTGAGCCAGCCTGAATTCAGAGCTATAAGACTGCTTGCTTACCTTCGGACATTTAAAGCCTGGTGAAAGGCAGGCTGGGTACCATCCCTAACTGTCTTTCAAACTTACACTCTCACCTAAACCTCATGATTTTCCACTGCCCCTTCAGTGGTAGAGAGGTTCAAGGAAGACGTGAAAGCTTTTATCCCTTGAGTTACAGAGCAGGAAAAAGCCAGCTGAACTGTCCCCAGACCGTATCTACACCCTCTAGGTGTTTTATCTTTTCCCTTAAGTGATTCAAATTGGAGACCCACTTACTTCTGGTGTTAGTCATGTGAGATATGAGAGAAAAATGGCTATTGTAAAGCAGGCCGGCAGCAGGAAGAGATCCGGTAGGAAAGAGATTTAAATCCTGTGGGCTTTGGGCCAGTTAGATGGTTCAGTGGTTGAAAGCCCTTGCCATGCAAGCCTGAAGTTCCAAGTCCGGTCCACGCATTGCTAGGACATCAATCACCCAAGGTGTCGAGAGAGGTCATTGCTTCTTGCCTAGAGTCACATCTCTCCCTGACTTTGAACCTCACACTTCTTCTCTTTAAAACCCAATGCCCCCTTTTCCATGGCTAAAAAGAGTAGGCTGCTAGAATGGCCACGTCAAGGGGATCAGAACACCGTGCACAGAACAAGTTTATGTGAAGTTTTGGTCTTTTGATTTAGAATATGATTCTGTAGTGTAATTTAAATGTGCCATGGGTAAGACTGCCAGTATAGCCCAAAACAAGTTGAGATGATAAATATCATCTGTGTACTTCATAGAGCAGTTATGAAGCCTGCTCAGTGACTAGTGAGGGACAGTATGGTCTCTGAGGCAGATTTTTTTTTTCTCGTGATTGCCATAGTTGCTGGAGCTTAATGAACCTTCAGATTAAACTTCTGCCTCTTGCTAACAGTGGGATTTGGCCCTGGTTTCTGAATCTCTATTATCTTCTGTTTCCTCCTGTGTAGAATAGAGACAAAAGGCTCTACATGGTAGGGTTGTTGAAAGGATTAACTGAAAGGAACCATACACAATGCTTAGGGTGATCTATTCACAGTTAGTGAATGTCGGGTCCCTTGTTGGCAAGGGATGAGTAGGTCGACTTGGCGTGTATGGATGAGTGTTTGCAAATATAAAGAGAGTGGTGGAGAATTACAGTACATCAGAGTTCGGGTTTCCTGGGCTGTCTGAGGCTGCTCTGTGTTTCTCTAAGAAAGTTGCAGAGACTGGGTGGGTTCCTTGTTTTCTCTCTGGCTTCTGGAGGCTGGGAGGTGTGAATCAAGAGGTGGGCAGGTGATGTTATCTGGTGAGACCTGCATCCTCTGAAGAGGAAGAGCCCCTTCTTGCAAGGTCGATGCTGATTGGGCAAGAGGACCCAATGCTGCTTGGAAGCCTCTTCTGTAAGGGTCCTAATTCAGTTTCTAAGGGGAGTAACTGTCTCGATTTCATCACATCAGCCACTGGGTATCAGCGCCTGAGTTTTGGAGAAGGTGCATTCAAACCAGAGCTTTGGATTTATCGATACTTTAAATTATTCTAGCTGGGTAAGCACAGATGGGATTAAAGCAGAGTCACAAACACATTGATATCATGAAACCATACAAGGAACTTCAGTAATGTGCACATTGCTGTGTGTACCTGGTAGACCGAGCAGTCTCATTTCTATCTTCTCTGGCCAGCGGTGGAATTGACAGCATTAGAAATGTACTTTTAAGTCATGGTTATTAAAGTGAAACCAAAAGCAATGTTTACCAAAAACTGTGAAATGAGAAACTATAATGCATATCATAATTTGGAGGTTACTCTGCTATTTATCTCGCACAGGAAAGAGCTGTCTAAATGCTTGATGGAGGCGTGTGTATAACTGAATATATTACCTCAGCTCTCGGAAACAGTCTCAAAGAAGCCACAGCATCTGAGGGGGAATTGCCCTTTAAATGAACCTGACTCATTAGAAGTCGGTGGTAATTCAAGAAGGGCACAGGCTGACGTGTGCTTTTTCTCTAAAAAGATCAATAAGGCATAAGGTTGAAGGAACAATTGCCTTACAGAAGAGAACCGCTTCAATTCAAGGACTTCTTCATGTGGAGAAAAAGAAGTGATCCATTTCTTATGGGCTTCCGCTTTTTCTTAAGTTTCTTAAGTTTGACTCAGGTACCTGTTGAGAGTGTAAAATCTCTAAAGGGAAGGTTTTCAGTTTGGCCGAGTCTGTGGAGCCCCAGGATGGAAACACGCTAACACATTTCTTGACCTGACTCCATTAACTAATGCCAGTAATTAATTAATTGTGTGTCTTTAGCCCTGATCCGAATTGTTAGTATTAATAGATCTGAGTTAAACAACTGTGTTAATTGTGTCTGCAAAGGCCTATCAGGTAAAGGTTTGAGTACAGTCATATATAGTTTCTGTATTTGGCTCAATTCTCATTAATTTTAAATCTAAAAATTTGTGGTAACTAGATTTTATTCCTAGCAAAAGCATTCTCTTGTTACTATATATTTTAGTAGTTTTGCATAAATAAAAGATATATTAGTATATATATTAGAGTAATGTTTGGTTTAATTTAGAAGACCAAGCAAGAATGACTTGGTTGTTATGCATTGAAAGCCAGTTACTACTTTAGTCAAATTTGTAAGGGAAAAAAAATTTCCATTTCATAACCTTAGAGGCTAGAGGTTTCTGTCTTCTGGGTTTTATCATGTGAGTATGTGTAGTCAGATTTTTCTGTCCCACCTCTCAGACCCCAGATAGTCAAATGGAGACTTCTTATTAATTATGAAAGGCTGACCAATAGCGTAGACCTGTTTCTAACTAGCTCTAACCTAATCTGTTTCTGTCCATCTCTGTGTTGTCATGTGACTTGTGGCTTTCACCTCTTTTTTGTATGTCTGCTCCCTCTCATCCACTGGCGATTCCCTGTGTCTCCGCCTTTCTTCTTCCCAGTGTCCTCTCTGCCCCCAAACTCCTGCCTAGCTATTGGCTGTTCAGCTTTTGTTTGTTTGTTTGTTTGTTTTTCTTTTTTATTGTTAAAAGAAAAATTTACATTTACTCCCCTTGTTCCCGGCCCTCCTGCTCCCCCACTACCCCACCCCCCTCCCCCTGCTTCCTTAAGATGGGGCAGGATACTCTGCCCTATGGGAAGCCCAAGGCCCTCCCCCCTCCATCTCGGTCTAGGAAGATGTGCATCCATATAGAATAAGTTCCCAAAAAGCCAATACATGCAGAAGAGCTAGGTCCCGGTGCCATTATCATTGGCTTCTCAGTCAGTCCCCACTGGGAGTCACATTCATAGGGTCCAGTTAGGTCATATGCTCATTCAGTCTTGGTCCAGCTGGATTCGATGAGCTCCCAATAGATGGAGCACACTGTCTCTGTTGGTGGGCCAGTCCCTCATGGTCCTGACTTCCTTGCTCATCTTCTCCCTCCTTCTGCTCTTCCACTGGACCTTGGTAGCTCAGTCCCTTGTTCTGATGTGAATGTGGGTCTCTGGCTCTATCTCCATCAATCATGCGAAATTTCTATGGTGACGATTAAGATATTCAACAAAGTAACTATGGGGCAAGTTCAGTTCAGGCACCCACTCCTCTGCTGCCCGAGTACCTAGCTGGGGCTGTTCAGCTTTTTATTAAATCAATCTGAGTGACAAATCTTCACAGTGTACAAAAAGATTATTCCACAAAGGGTATGAAAAAGTCAGCTGCTATTATTTCAAATAAGAGGAAAATTTTCATTTTATTTATTATGTTTAGCTATTTACTTATGCCATTTAATTGAAGTCTTACCTTTTGGGGCATATGCATTACAATTTGTATTTTAACTATATAAATATCAATTTTTATTTTTAACTCTTCGGACATGAGTGATTTGAGTTATTCCTATGAAGATAGCATATTTCATAACTCGTGTACTGGGCATATAATTCTAAAGTGTTGATAAAATATTAATTTTTCTCTAGGTCTATTTGTCAAATGATCTAGCAGTTAGAATTAGTTCCAAAAGAAAACAATATTTTATTGCACAACAGGAAGCTATGAGTTAAAAAGCTAAGTCACCCCTTTTTGGGAATTCCAGTGACATAAATAAGTCTATAAGGTCACACGACTTTCTTTCTTAAGGGTTAGCTTCAAGGCCTGCCAAGATAGCTCACTCAGCAGGTAAAAAGTACTTGCTGCTAAGTTTGACAACACGAACTCAGTCCCTAGACTCCTCTAGGTGGAAGGAAATAATTATACAAGTTATTTCTTCATAATTTATACACACATACAGACACACACACACATGCACATATATACATACACACATATACACACACAAACAAATGCACATATACATATACACATGTTCATATAAAATTAAATGTAAAAATATACATTCATGGGCTGAGTTCAGATTCCAGCACCCACATAGGTCAATTTCATAGGAGGCTATAACTTGAGCTCTGCTGGATTCAAGGTCCTCTTCTGCCCTCCAAGGACACTGTCTTAGAGTTTCTATTGCTTCAACAAAACACCATGACCAAAGAGCAAGCTGGGGAGGAAGGGTTTATTAAGGTTATACTTCCTCATACATAAATAAAAATACACATAAATATGCATTTAATAATTTGTTCTTCATTTTCTAATTATTGCTTGGTGTGTGACTATTGAGTGTTGAAATTATGTGTTGTAATGAGCTATATATCAGATAAAATTAAGGAGCATAAAGATGTATTCTCCCACTTGTGAGCACGTGCTGTATTTCACAGTTTAGAGTGCTTAAAATAATTGCGTATGTGTTTGTGGGTGATGTATGCAGGGGTGTATACTCAGGTGTGTGTTTAGATGCCAGAGGAGGGTGTCTGGTGCTTTCCTGTATCTCTCTTTACATCTCTCCTGTTGCTCCCACCTTATTATTAGTTTCATTTATTAAAACAATTCACATTTAGTTTTCTAGTAGAGAGCAGTTGCATACGTTGGGAAGTGCTAGCTTGTTTGAAGTCTCGTATTCTGAGGATGGAATCGTCTCACCGCGCATTTGTTTTAATTACTTCATCTTACTATCAAATGATTAGCAAGACACTAGAATAAACAATCTTTGTGCTACCAACTCAGCATGTGTCCATTTTTCAAATGTATCATAAACTCTCCAAATATGGTTGTCACTGCTGAGCTGGTGGGCTATCCCCCATATTCTTGGGGAGGATGCTACTTGGCCCCTGTGGAAACGCCCATCCTGGGATGCATATTTTATGTGGCTAAATCCCAGTAAAACTGTAATTCCTCTCTGGGGGAAAAAAGTCACATTCAAAGTAATTTACCTTCTTCAAATTCTAATACCCTTGTTTTAAATGGTAGTAGCTAGAGTATCTGCTAATGTATATCAGTGGTGGTGGCATTTGCTTCTGTTGCTGAACAGAATATTCTCCCTGCAGAGTCCCCAAACTCCATCAGCACAGAGGAACACGCACTGCCTGTTTGTTGCTCAGACATTCAGACATGGGAGTGATCTCCGAAACATGGTGCTGATAGCACTCCAAGTAGATGTTAGAATTTTTTTAAATGTATGATTTAATATTCTTAGATAGATGTATCACACTGAAAATTCCCACATCACCCTAACAAAGATTCTACTGATCTTCTACTTCAGATGCCTTGAGTAGGATGGTCATTTTGCTTTACATGGGACCTGTAGTAGGCATCCAGGGATCAGCAGCTCTCAGAACACATGCTATTCATGCCATGGAGTATAAAGGTTGTGCTCTTGGAACTCCGAGAGGATGTGTGCTGGCGTCCCACCTCCATTTTCACTCAGAAAATTGCCAGCCTCCTCAACTGATTCTTCTGTGATGGTTAGCATCCCTGGTAGGAAGATAAATCTAGATAGGAATTCCCCACTCAGCAAAGATGAAAGACGGTGTGGGATGCTCAAATAGCCAGAATGCAAGTCTCATTTCAGAGGATAAATCGTATGTGGTACTTTAGGAAATGAGTTTTTAATTATACATATATAGAAAAAAAGTTAGCAAAGTATATGAAGTAAACACAAAGATACATGCTCTGCTTCATTTGGAGCAGGTAATGGAATTGTATGCTGCTTATTTGTGCATTATTAAATTGTTCCTTGTTAATAGAACCTGAAATTGCTTTGCTTTCTTTGGGGGAAATACAGATAAATTTCATAAATAAGAATCTAATGCTTCTTTTTAAATGGATTTATTTTATTAATAATATGCATATGTCTGTATGTGGATATGTGCACATGAGTGCAGTGTGCCTGGGAAGGACCAAAGAGGTCATTGACCCTTGGAGCTGGAATTAGAGGCAGCTGTGAGCTACGGGATCCAGGTGCTGGGAACTGAGCCCTTGTCCCTTGCAAGAGCAGTGCATGCTCTTAAACACAGAGTTGTATCCCTGGCCCTGGATGTTTTTTTGACAACACCTTTTTATCTGCTCATCCTTTCCTACGTTTAGAACTTTCTAACAGATGTGAGGGATAATCCAGTCCATCTCTCTTTCTTGTCATACCCCTCCCATTTGTTCTTTAGGTCGCACCTATAGGACCATAGCTATTGAGATGGAAACCTTAACTCAGATTCCTGGCCTGGGTCCCTCTTTTTCTCTCTCCAGTAACCAGAGTTAGCTCAGCTTTCTCCTAGACCAAAGCTGGGGTCTCTGATCTGAAATCCTCAGCTGGACCCAGAGCCCTTGGCTTTTCCTACAGTTTGGCAATATTCTAGAGCTTTCTCATCAGGAAGCACTTGGGATCAGCCATCAGCACCCTTGGCTGTGCTCAGAAGCCAGGTTTCTCTCTCATCTTGGAGCCTCAGAAGATGCAAATTTCCAGGAAAGCATCCTGTGTTTCTGCCATCCCTCTGCCCACTGCGGTAAAGACCCAATGGCGTGGAACACAAGAGCTTTTCCTAAGGATACAGACAACTCCTGAGATTTCTTCGTGCTGGTGAGAAAATGAACCTCTGTCTCTCTGGAGACACTACTTGGTACTAGCTAATCTGGTTTGTACTGACAACCACCTTGCCTGCCTTTGAGAAGCTTCCGGGCTTTATTTCATAATATTCTAGAGAACTCCAGTCAGTCACATGACATGGAAAACTTTGGGCTTTTAAGAGGCATAGATTTTTAGCTGGGTGTGGTAGTGCCACACCTGTGAGCCCAGCCATCCAGAAGGCAGCGGCAGAAATTCGTATCCTGCAGATACAGCTATCTACATAGCTGGATCCTGTCTCAGAAATTAAAAGGAAATAAAGACAAGCAAGCAGGAAGAGGAGGAGCTTTCCCCAAAGAGTCCCTGTTGGAAACACAGAAGCTTAAAAGTGAAACATCAGAAGCCAGACACTCAGCAGGTGCTGAGCCGAACATGGCTGCCCTTCCAGAATGGATTCCTCGTTTTTTCTTGTTTGGTTTGTGTTTGAGTTGCTTTATGTGTCTGTGATGCTAGAGGCAGAGTTAAGGGGAAACATCGGTCAAATGCCTCAGACTCTTTTTGGCAGCAGAGAGTCAAGTTATTAATGAACTTGGATGTTCCATCTGTGTGCCAGTCCTGAGTTCCTATCGTTCACAGAGGGGACATCACTGAAGTGTCTTTCACAGTCAGCTGGTGCTTATCAGATGGCAGTCAATCAAACCCTTAACTGCCAGCAGCAAAGGACAGAGGAAGTGCAAGTTCTTGTCACTCCTAGATGGCCTTTCTTTGGGAACACAGGATGGAGAAGTGTCATGTACCCTGCCCTGGCCTGGAATGGCTTCCATAATTTAAGCCACGAAAAGAGACAAACAGACAGCTGGAGGCATGCTTTTCTGGCTGGTAAGGGACTGTATTTAGTTTCTTTGGCAAGAAATGAAGAGAGAGAGTTATCAGATGTGGTAGATTACTCCCAGGAGTTTGTGTGCTCTCTTCAGATGACTAAGTCTTTGATAAGCACAGAGCACAGTGCATTTCAAACAAGTCTTTTTTGGAGAGTTAGTACTTTGTCATCTTACAGTTCATGATTCACTCACTTTTCACCTCAGAGCGGACGCTAGTGGGTGGGCCACACCAGGGCTGTGACTTAAAGGGCCAGTCATTGAGTGGTATCGTGCAGAGGACCTACTGAGAGTCTAGTAACATGCAGTGTGTCTGGAGTGGGGGCTATTGCAGAAACACCCCTAGGTTACACAACTGCTGTCCCTGGCTTCCGCTTTACAGTTCCAGGGACGTTTCTCAATCTCAAACAGCAAAAGCTTCCCATTGAATCAGTGGTGCCAGGGGGCTTCTCTGGGCTGTCCACCTGGCAATCTTGAGAGAAATGGTTGGCCTAGAAACCAGTAGTTTCAGCGAGAGTGATCTCTAAGTGCCCTGCCATGGCTAGGGCAGCCCATCTGCTCAGATTTTGCAATTGCTTTTCATGCTATGACTTGCTTGCAGAGCATCTTCCCAGCACACTCCTATGTCCTAGAGCACAGCAGCACACTCCTATGATCCTAGTACTTGGGAATCAGAGGCAGGAGATTTGCAAGTTCCAAACCATTCTGGGCTGTGTAAGGAGACCCTGACTCACAAAAGAAGTGAGTCTTTATTGTGAATTCTGCTCAGACTGTCTGCTAGGACTCTGTAAAACAATGTAGTCCCATGTGAGTAATTTCTACAGTCTAACCATCTTTATATGGACCAAAGATAATGTGTGAGGATGGGGGGGAGGTGACTTGAGGAATAGATTAGATGTAAATTGGTCACAAACATAATTTTACCATCAGTACTGAAGGATCCTAAAAACTTTGAATGTGTGAAAACTAGGAGCTCTAGGGGGGAAACCATCCCAATATGTACTTGATCTTTTTCCTGAGATTTTGTTTTCTTAGCATAAATTCCTGATTTCAGTTTTTCATTTTTCTAGGCCAAATGCAGTAAGTTTCTGGTTTTAAAAATGCTAATTATACAGAGAAGAATCTGCCGTATTAGAAAACACTTTATCAGATTTTAATCATATGAAGTGTAGAATCAATTTGACAGTCTTTCGATATCTAATACCTGTCTTCCATTCACTCCAGATGCCAGCCCACAGTGCTAGGGGCTGAATATCTGCGTCTTCCAGATTCTCATGTTGAATCTCAGATCATCAGTGTAATGATGTGTGGGGATGAGGCCTGAGGAAAGTAACAAGGTCATGAGAATGGAGCTGTCATGAATTGGATCAGTGTCTCATGAAAAGAAAGAGGACAAGCAAGATAGGTCTATTTGCTGTAGGAGGGCTCAGTAAAAATGTCCTATCTCAGACTGGAAGAGCTCCCCACTGCGAACAGTCCTGGGCATCCCCTTGATCTTTCACTTCTGAGCCTCCAGAACTGTGAGAAGCTAGTGTATGTTATACAAACCACCTAGCTGTGAGATCTTTGTCATAGCAACCTGAACTAAGACACTTTTATGTCCTTGATAGGGTCACCCCTTTTACTCCCCTTGGATGATCTGGAGCTGAATCACAGATATCGACCATTTTATCCACAGAACCATCTGCCCCCACCGATCTAATGCTATCATATATACTTAAGCATTTGAAAGTGTAATTGCAGTAGTTGTATTATAGTTACATGCTCAGCAGTTGGATTCTAATTTACCAGCACCCGTCGTGATGTGCACCTCCTTGAGTGCATCATGTTGGTTTTTCCCTGTTTGCTTAACTCATTATTCAAAAACATTTCTCCACCGTGCACTTGACGGTCTGCCCCTTTGAATCTGTAAGTCCATACTCCTTCCTCTTCATCTCAGGAATATAGCGTATGCCTAGCCAAACAATTAAAATGAGAACAAAAGAGAAAGAAACTGGACCACTCACCGGTCCTGCTCATGCATCTTCATTCTGGATTTTGATGACAACGGCGTCTCTCTGGGCTTGCAGAGCATGTTACCGTTCTCTTTCTCCTATTCTTTGGTGCTTAGATGTGGAGACATCCTGAGATTTTCGTTCTATATTCCAGTGAGAAGGTGTCATAAGCAGTGCTGCATGATAGCTCATTGCAGCATTTCGGGAAGTGGGTGATGCCTCATTCTAACCCCTTTCAATATTTAATATGTAAATGCAGCTGTATTTTTCATGTGCAAATATAAACTGTATTTGCACCCTTGATAAATGAAGCTTATCGTTTATCATGAATAGGACTAAAGGACTGGTGAGATGGCTCAGTGGGTAAAGGTGCTTGCTGCCAAGCCTGATAACTTAAATTTTGTCCCCAGGACCCATGTGGTAGAAGGAAAGAACTGTTTCCCACAAGCTGATCTCCAACTTCTGCAGACATACCGTGGCACACATACGCTCCTCTCAGAATAAATAAATGAATGACATTTAAAAAAGTAAAATAGACTAGAAGCAAATACAGCTTCTAGAATAATGGCCTGACTATGTCATAGTCATCAAGGAATCTTCTTTTCTAGTACATGGCTTCTGTACTTGAGAGTGCCATCTGGTCCCCAGATGCTATTGAGGGCATATAATAAAAACCTGTCGCCCAGCTGAGTCAGCCTTTTTAAAACATGTTTCTAAGATCCTGAGCTGAGGCTGTTGGTGAACCGATAGTCATCCAGAGCTTCAGGAAAGCCGGAAACATTAGAAAACTAGGTACTATAGGCATTCGTCAAGATATTGAAAGGGTGATCCAAAGAATTTGGACAAGCGCGGTGATAAAGGCCCATTACAAGTGACATGGAATTGTATTGGTGCAGTCCATTATTATGGAAACATAATTATCAAACTCTGGGAAGCAATGTTGACCTAGAAATGAAATCCACAGACATGTAAAACGCAGAGACATCCGTGGCCACAGCATCTGAAGAGCTCAAGCTGTTGAAGGACGGTGGGGCTAATGGTCTTTAGGAAACCAGGCTGAGGCGAGAATTCAGTTCAGGTGTGTCCAAACAAAGGCAGGATGTGAGTGATGGCTTAGGAATCCTTCTGATGGGCAGGGCGGCGGAGCACGGGTTCGAGCCAGGTGTGGGGAAAGAGACTGACATGCAGAGAGACGAAACAGGTGATTTCCTGGAAATGACCCTCCACAGAGCTTTCTTGTGCTTTTGTTTTCAAAGTATGTGGTCTATGCAGCTGTTTTATTGTTGCTGAAGGTGTGCTTTCCCATTGCCTGTATTGGGCAGCGTCAGTAGAGAATGTAATAGAGAAGAAAAGATCAGCTGCTTTCTTAGTATCATACTCTCTTCTTGAGCATATGTTCATCGTCCGTGAAATCAGTTCCATCACCAGCCCATTTTATAGGTGAACTGAAGCACAGGATGATTAATTAACCTGCCAAAGTCACACTTCTGATAGCAAAGTGGATTTGGACTAGATACTTTGTATGGTACTGAGCAAAGCATTTCCCCTGAGTAATCTGGGCACATTGTGTTGGTAACCAAGGAGAGCAGACATGGCCGTGATCTGCTTCACTGTACGTGATGAAGGAGGGAAGGGCTGTCTATATCTCACGGTTCAATACAGGAATGGATCCTGTGTTAGCATCACTGCCAGGAAAGTTTTAGACCCTTGAGCTTACATCATCCTTGGGACCCTTCTTCTCCCCTCTACCACTTCTTCATTTCCTCCACCCTGAGAAGAATCTTGATGATCAGATACCCCACCAGAAAACACAGCATTCCTCCCTGGAGTCCCTCCCACACACACAAGTACCTTGCTTTGCATTTGACGGACCACTTCCTGAGTTTTACAGACTTCGGGTTTTGGTGCTGTGTTATATGCTTGGCCTGTTTTGAACTTAGCAGCACTGCTGCATCGTCCATTGATACATAATTCTGACCTAACTGCATGGCAGAGCCCAACCGTGATGGAAAATACAGACCAGACCAGAGGCCATTTTTCCTGCTTCGTTCATCAAGTTTGATGGTGAGGTCAAACCCTCTGTTACTACGGAACTGCTTCTTTCCCCTTCAGCTTTCTCATTGGCCAGAAAAGCTCCCATCCGCATTTCTGAGTCCTTCTGGTCTAAAAGGAAGACATGGTCCACTCTCCTTTAGTAGATGACAGGAACTGGGGGACATGCTAAGATTAAGGGAGGACTGGGCTGAGGTGATGTTGGGCCCCCTCTGGGTTCCAAACTGGAACTACGGCTAGAAGGACTCCTTCACCTCAGTTGCAGACCCTCTTCCCAGTTCTCCCTCCCCCTCAGCCCCTGTTTGTTTGCTGAAGGGCCTACACCAGTGGTTCTCAGCCTTCCTAATGTTGCAGCCCTTTAATATAGTTCCTCATGTGATGACCCCCAACAATAAATTATTTTGTTGCTACTTCATAACTGTAATTTTGCTACTGTTATGAATCGTAATGTAAATATCTGATATGCAGGAGATCTGTTATGTGACCCCTGTGAAAGGGTCATGCAAATCAGAGGGGTTATGGCCCACAGGTTGAGAACCCTGGTCTACACTCGCTTCTGGCAACAGATGCACACTCCCTTGAGAGAAGGACCAACTTTATCTTCCCATCTGTGCTCAGCCTATGCGTACTTCACTGGAATGGGTATGTGCCAGGACCTTAAATGACTACTAAATACTTACTATTGCTTATCCAAGTGTCTCAGCTGGAGAGCTGAAGTCACAGGCATGCTATACAAACACATTTGCTTTTATGAGCACATTAGCCTTATCCCCATCTCACCCTAAGGCGGTGGTCCTTGGACACTCATGAGCTTCTGTTTTTTCTGCAGAGCTGTCAAAGTCATGTTCTAAGACCTCAGTGACAACATTTAACTTGGAGAAACTAAAAGGCTGAATTTTAACCTGTGGCCCCAGTGACTCAAAGACAGGTAGACTGTGGGACTCAGTTTGTGACCTGATCTAAACAGCGTTGCTTGATCTTTCTGCAAACCCTGTGGCCCCGGGCTGCTAGACTGTAGGTATGGCTATAAAGTGGTATTCGCCCCATGCATTGACAAGTGTGACTCCCTGAGGACCTGCAGTGTTCGCTGCAAAGTGATCTTTAAGGAGAAAAATCCCACTGCTGCACAAATGGTCCAGAACCTGGAATCCCCCTAAAGCAATGGAACTTTAGTTTGCTGTGCAGAATTGTCGTTTAATGCCCTTAGATGAGCTTCAAGACACATTTCCATATAAAAAGCTAATAAGGCTTGTTTTCTTTTGAGAATGCATTTGGAAAAGAAGCATTTCTGTCCCATCTTACATTTGTTACCAAAATTAATAGGCCTTCTTCTTCAAGTCTTCTCTGCCTGCTTTCTGCTATTTAATAGCCTTTTGATTTACTATAGTCCCTAATGATTCCCTCATTCCTCAGTAGTTCCTAACCAGCCAACACCTGCACTTATCTGCAGTCAAGGTGCTTTTAACAAATTGGCCTGCAGGATGCTTTTGATAGACATTTTATGAGGCCATCATCTTCACATTTTTCTTTGTCAAGCAAAAGACTCTTTTTTTAAAATTATCTGCCCTTGCTTTCTTGGGTTGATTAAAGTATTACAGGCAATGCGTGTGATTGAATCCACATTTCCTAACAATGTTTTATGAATTGGCTTAAGCAAATGGCTCCTGTGCCTAACAAAATTCTAGGAGATAGCAGTATGTTTTGAGGGTCTACACTTTAGCTTTGACTCCTCGGTGTCATTTCGGGTCCCTAGATATGTAGGATTTCCCACCCTCCTTTTCTACACTCTTTTTAAAAATTAATTAAAATGACATATTTCTAACAAAGCACAGTGGCTCCTACCTATACTCCTAGCACTTAAGAATCTGAGATAAGAGAATTGCTGTTAGTTCTAGGCCAGCTTGGCCGACACAAGTCTAGGCTAGCTCGGGCCTCAGATGGAGACTTGGTTTAGAAACAAACATATAGTATACCATACTTAATTTCACTTTCTTTGCTCCATGTAAGATATTGTTGTAGTCAAGTCTTATCTTTTCTGAAATAAAATAGGATTCATAGCAGAGAAAAAGCTTCCCCTCATAAACATCTAGCATCTGCCCTATTTCATTTGTCGTTCCCATGCAGACGGTGGCATAGGCCCGTGATCTTTCCAAGGGAGAACTGTGATTTTTCTCTCCTTTCAAAACAATGAAATGGATCTCCCTTACTGTCCAGTCTTCCATTCAGTTGTCTATCTTCTTCCACTCAGTTGGGATGGCTCTTTTCTCTCCCGTCAGTGCTATCACAGAGCAAGAGGACCCCCTCCTCCCCACACCAGTGCTGCCCAGGGTCTTTCTAGCTCCAGTTACTTCCTCCTGTCCCCTAGACTTCTCCAGCCTAGCCAAAGAATGGGCTAAAGTCATCTCAGTTAGGCAAGCTCTCCTCTCTCTTCAGTGTGCTCAGGTTAAGAATGAGTACTGTGTGTGTGTTAGGTCACCTCTGATGTCTAGGGTACAAATACTTGACAGTAGGTCTTGTGGTGAGTTTTCAGACCACCAAAGAATATATATATATATTTGCACTTAATGCAATACCCTTTAGTCAATCTGCTGTTTCCTTCCTTGCTTTGGTTACCCAAAGTCAACCATAGCCCAAGATATTAAATTGAGAAATTGGTGATTGTACACCACAGTGGTGTACAATTTTGTTCTGTTATTTCTGAAGCGTGAATCACCCATAGTATCCATGCTGTATACCCTCCCCACTAGTTAGTGACTTCACAATAGTGTTCGTTACCAGACTGACTGTATTAAAATCACAGGGATGAAACTCAGTTATATAGTAGCGAAACGTCATGGCACTATGGAAATCCACATGCATAGTAGCAAAACTTTATGCCACCAGGTTGCATCATTCACCTCATCATATAGGGGTCCTGTCCTCTCAAGTCAGTTATCACATAAGCGAGGATAGTCAGTAAGACAGTTCCAGATGCCACATCCATACTGCTGTCCTGCAGTCTATTTTAATGATTGCTTTATCTTTTGGTTACTATTGTTTATTCCCACTGTGCCTAACTTATACATCAACTTTATCATAGGAACGCATGTACAGGAAACATACTATACATGAAATTCAGTACATTGCGCCATTTCATGCATCCACTGGAGGTGTTGGAACATGTTTCTGTGGATAAAGTGCCACAGAGTGCCATCGTGGTCCTAACAAGAGGCTGAACTCATGTTCTCAAAATTGTTTTCTCATGAAAGTCTGTATAGTATTTTTCTCGATGTTTTCCTTGTCTGTATTTAACCTTTTTTGATGAAACAAGTACTTTATTGTCATTATTCTTTAAAATCCATTTTATTTTTTATAGTTCTGACGTCAGCAAAAGCTTTCTTACTAGAGTATTCCTAGGTAATTTATGGCCATAAAATTAAAATGCCTTAGTTTGAACTAGCATTAGGAGGACAGAGGTTTTTAAAGACCTGTATTTATTAGCATAATGTTGTTAAAAGAAAAAGCTATTGGCAAATCACAACTGACAAGATTTATTGGAGCAAAAAATGATTCATGAATCGGGCAGCGCTCAGAACTGGAAGAGTTTCACAGAGAGCCCAGCTATGCGACATGGACGGTGCATTTATACACAGAGTAAAGGAGTAGAAAGAAGTTGACTGTTCAATGCTGGGGATCCTGACTTATTTGGGCATGGTCTGATCAGATGCCAGGCTGCGATTGGCTGAGACCCAGCACTTCATTTCGAAAATTAGACTCCATAGTGGTATATTATTTGTATTTTGAAAAATAAATCTTGCCTGAAGACCAGAGGCAAACCTAAACCCACTAGAGGTCAGACAATGACATCTTTAATCCCAGGAACTGGGAGACAAAGGCAGATGGATCTCTGTGAGTTCAAGGCCACCCTGGGCTACACAAGATCAGTGCAGAAACCAATCCAGATAGTGATGCCTCACACTTTTAATCCAAGTCCAAGAGGGAATATAAAATGGGAGGAGAGAGAGGCTTAGTCTGCTTAGTCTATGGTTACCCAGTATTGGTAGAAGTAAGACTTCTCTTGTGGCTTGGCTGCCTTGCTTTTCTGTTTTTTTGTTTGTTGGTTGGTTGTTTTTTGGCTTTTGTGTTATTTATTAAAATACAAATAATCAAAGTATCAAAATATGCCACTACAGACTCCTTGGTTCCCCACTGCAACTTGGCCAAATGAGGTTGCTATTCATTACATAGATCGTCAATAGACTGAGGTGGCCTCGGGCCCAAGACCTTTGCTTATTTTACAGTATAAACCTGATCTCTTCAATGTTACAAACTTTCCCACGGTTTTCTTACATACAAATTTAGGGTGTCAATAGCTCCTACCTCAAAGGACTGGTGAGAGAAACATGCATGACTCAAGTCTACCAGTCAAGTCTGCCATGTGCCAGGCACTCAGGCAAGCTAAAGGTCTCATACCCACTCCAGAAGAACCAACGACAGCCTCTTCCCCACATCTCCCCTGTCACATGTCACTCTGGGATCCCTGCTCTGTCACACGTCACTCTGGGATCCCTGCTCTGTCACA
>JAQHUG010000376.1:1150796-1201620 GCA_028555095.1 Dicrostonyx torquatus | reverse complement strand
TTTTTAAAAACATGGTAATGGGAACCATGTCTGGGATTATTTTTACTAAACATCTATTTATACTTTGCCTGGGTTCTTACTAGATGTGGCAAATGGACACACACCTGAGTGAGCCCAAACTAGCCAGTGACTCTCTTTTCAGGGTATGCCCTCGTTAGTAGGCATTTCTGGCATCTATGATAGATGACTACAGACTTAATTAGGTGCAGTGACTTGCAGAAGTCTCTGAGGCATTTGCTTGATAGTACACAAGACAAGTCTATTAATTATTTCTAACAAGGAATGATTAAATAACATCAGTTCATAGCCAACTGCAAGTGAAGCCAGTGAGGACCCTTTGGTTCGAGCATCCTTCTTTGTTCTAATGGGGAAAAGATCCATGAAGACAGAAGTACCCCCACGAGGGAGCCTGCAGTGTATTTAAGGAAGACTGAATTCTTACAGGCGAGGGAGTTGAGAATGATGTAGTGCCTGCTGTGTAGTGATTATAAGTCCCACAGACGGACAGAGGATAGAGAGCTGGAGAAGATGGGAACCTTCGCCGCCTGCGCAAGTCAGAGGTTCTCCTCCTAGCTGGTTTTGTGTGTCGATCGTTTACAGTGTCTCGTGGGGCTGCTAGCATGGTCTGCAGCTTGGAGCTGCAGCTTTTCCTCTCCAGCCCCCCAACCTCCCAGTGCCCAGCATTTTCTGGGAAGAAGGTGTGGGATTGGGCTTAAGCATTGCCCCTGTTGGTCTGCTGCCTTCAGAGTACAAACACCTGCGACAAGGACCCCTGAGTCATCTGTGCTCCAGGCACCTGCCATGAGAAACAGCCTCAGACCAGCTGAGTGTGTGTGTGTGTGTGTGTGTGTGTGTGTGTGTGTGTGTGTGTGTGTGTGTAGGGGGACAGAGAGAATGGGTTCATTTGGAAAATCTCATGATGGGGAAGAGAGAAGAGAGGTAAATGTCCACAATGCACATGGAGTTTATTTTCATACTAAGAAATTATCCCATTTAAAGTACACAAATAATCAGTTTTTAGGATATTTGAGAGATTGTGCAACTGACACCATCCTCCAGCCTCTATGAAGCTCTGTGCCATGGACAGTTATGTGTCACCTCTTCCACTGATCCCAGTCTCTTGAGACAGCCTGCTGACCCTTTTTTCCTTCTTCCTTCCTTCTTTCCTTCCTTTCTCTCTCTCCCTCCCTCCTCCTCCCTCCATCCTTCTCTTTCTTTCTTTCTTTAGTTTTTTATTTTATTTTATATTTTTGTTTAGCTGTGTTGTTTTGGGTTTTTGAGACAAGGTATCACCACATTGCTCTGGCTGTCATGGAACTCACTGTGTGAACCAGGCTGTCCCCCTCTGCCTCTCAAGTGCTGGGATTAAAGCCATATCCAAGGCGCCCAGCTTGGCCTGCCTTTCTCTCTTGTGGTTTCTCACACACAGACCAGACACTACGTGGCCTTCCCTTATGTCTTCTGTCACTAAGCATATGCCGTCAAGTTCCCCACACTATGCCAAGTGGCTTAAACAGCAAACTGGGATTTTGTCGACTAGACATGCTGCTTCTTGGGTACCTGTTCCTCATTCAGTAGGCATTTGAGTGGTTTCCACCTCTTGACTATCTACCCATACCAGACCACAGGTACCAACAGTGCAAGATGGCTTCTGTGTCTTTGCCTTCTTGCCCTCATTCCTTATCACTCTCCATGCCTTGGGTCCGTCAGTATACAGTCACTTGGACCAGTATAAAGTGGTATCCCAAAGAGCCTTGATTTCACTGTTGGCATGTTCTATATTTTAGGACATCTCAGCAAGACCCCAGTGTCCCTGCCTCATTTTTCATAGTTACAGCCCGAAGAATAAAAGTCTTTGGATGAGCTAGACATAGGTTATCTTCCGTTTCCAGCTGACACTACCTCCCATATGTGTGGCTAGGTTTGCTGAGCACCTTGCCCACTCCTGTGCTGAATGCAGGTACTCACTCATGCTTAGGGACTGGTCAGCAGAGTGTAGTCTGGGATTTCATCTCTCGCTCCTTTTCTGTGGCTTCCTTTGTCGGGGGCATGACCTGTGCAACTCGCAGCTGAATTTGGCTTCTCTAAGGCCAGTAGTTTGGTTCCAGTCTCAGCTGGGCTCATAACTCTTGGGCAAGCAATGTAGCATCACATGTCTCAATTTTCTCATTAGTAACTACTACCATAATAACATAAAATCTTTAAGTTATCTACTTTATTTGTTATTTGTGCATATATGTCTGTGGTGTATGTGTGTGCTATATATGCACATGTGCATTCCAAGGTCAGAAGAGAAGCACTGTCCACCTTATTACCTCAAGATAGGGTCGCTCACCTGGGTGGTGGTGGCACACGCCTTTACTCCCAGAGGCAGGTGGATCTCTGTGAGTCTGAGGATAGGCTCCAAAGCTACAAATAAACCGGAAAAAAGAAAAAAAGAAAAAAAGAAAAAAATAGAACCTCTTATTGAACCTGGAGCGAGACAGGAGGCCAGACAGTGCCACCAATCCTCCATTCCAGCATTCCATACCCCCACACAGTAGGGTTGCAAGTGCATGTAGCCATGCCTGGCTTGCACAGGGAGCTGGAACTTTGACTCGGGTCCAAGTGCTTTATCTGCAGAGCCATCCTCTCTGCCCCATCGAGTGGTATTTTGATGATGAAGTAAAATGAACATTATAAAGCAGCTGGTCTAGGAAATGATAAAAAATTATTTATGAACTATAAATCAATTTTGTATCTTGTCCTTCAGTGCTTTGCTCAAATATTCGTTGTTTTAGAAGACAAGTTAGTGAGGCCCCGTAGTCTATAGGTGAAATCAGCTTGATGTTGCAACTCCCATGATTTAATGTTTTGTTTTTTTTATTTTTTAAATAATTTTAATTTTAAAATGTGACATGTATGTGTGTGCTTATGTGTAGACAGAGACTGCTCTCTTGTTTCCCAGCTGCCCAGACCTGAAACAATCACATAGAAACTATATTAATTACAATACTGTTTGGCCAATAGCTAAAGAGCGTTTCTAGCTAGCCCTTACATCTTAAATTAACCCATTTCTATTATTCTGTGTATTGCCACAAGACTGTGGCTTCCCTGGTAAAGTTCCTGTGTCTGTCTCTTTCGACTGCTACATGGCGTCTCTTTAACTCCACCTAGTCTCTCTCTGTATCTCTTCCACCTGACTATATTCTGCCCTGCTACAGGCCGAAGCAGCTTCTTGTATTAACCAATGGTAGGAAAGCATATTTACAATATACAGAAGGGAAGCCCACATCAAGTATGTGCAGGTACCCATGGAGATCAGAATAGGATGTTGGATCCTCTGGAGCTGAAATTACAGATGGTTGTGAGGTGACAGTCAGTTCTGTGAACTAAGTGAGGGTATTCTAATAGGTCCTTTCCAGTAGAAGCTCACCAACTTGGGCTGTAGAAACTTCTCCGCCTGTCACTGTCCCCCTCTGCCCAGTCCCACTGCAGGCCTGATCCTATATACAAGCTCCTTTTGCCTCACACTGTCTTCACCACAACCTTTGCACAGAGAAATCCCTGGACATTCCCTGCCAATAAATCTTCTGGCACTCAGTAGGAAGATAGTAGCGTTTGGGGTCGAGGGAATTCAGGGAGGAAGGCCTCCAAAGGACAATATTGCCTAAGTCCTGGGCAGGATGGGCTGCCTCCTTGCCATGCTTTCCACTGAGCTGAGCATTGTCTGCCTTCCAGTTATATCCAGAGTCTAAATATAAGACAGAAGGACATGGTGCATGAGTCCTGATATGTGGACTGAACTTCCAAGGTGGATATTCTTTGAGTTTGTGTGAGTGTGTGTGTGTTTGTGTGTATATGTGTGTGTAAGAGCATAGTGTGTGTGTGTGTGTGTATGTGTGTGTGTGTGTGGTACAGGAGCATATTGTGTGCGCACACACTCATGCATTCATATGTCAATGTCAGGTGTCTCCCTGTATGACTCACCACCTTATGTTTTGAGATTATTTCTCTCCTTAGAGCCAGACTGACTGGCCAGGAAAGACCCTAGAATCTTCCTGTCCCTGTCTCCCAGCCCTGGAATTATATGCATGAATCTTTGGAGCTCAGGTTTTTATGTAGGCGTTGGGATACCCAACTCAGGTCCTCACACTTGTGAAGCTTACCCATCAAGCCATCTCTTCCCAGAAGCATATCCTCAAGCATTCTCTGCTGCTCTCTTGAGAGGGAGCTTGGCCTGAGTATAACTGGCCCAATCCAAAGCCCTTTGGCAGATGCTGGCAATATTGTACAACGGCCTTGCTTTCAGCCACACTGTAGAATTCCTACACTGACAGGAAGCCAAGATTTATTTTTGACATTTAATAAGAGAAGCAGCCCTGATTCGGCCTGCTTGATTCTGTCACTTTTGGCCATTCTCAAGGAAATTTTTTCCTTATTTTTCAAATATTCATGTTTATGTTGGAATTCTCAAGCAGAAATGGGTGCCTTGTCTCCACTGTTGAACTTTGGTCAAAGACTGATGGAATTAGCTGTGCAAATAGTTGATGACATGCAATTTTTGAAGTTTGTTTCTGTGAGCTGTGTGTGTCAGAGAGGGGGGAGAGGAAAAGGAGAGGAGGGAAGAGGAGGAAGAAGAGGAGAGGTGAGTTGATGGATGGAGAGAGATTGGTTTATCTTTTTTTTTTTTTTCAAAAGACAGGGAGACTTTTCAAGAAATTGACAATGTCGCTAAAGGATTTGCAACTAATAATAACCCTTAAATTTTCTATCAAAAAAAAGGAGTAAAAGAGAAACATAAATCATTTGAGGATACAGTACCCCCCCCCAAGCTAACAAGTGTGAAGTAGGGAAGAACATGCTAGCCCAGCCACATTTCCAAGCAGTAGCTGCCTTTGCTCACTCTCACTTCACACTCTCCTCCTGAAACTTCAAAGGCATGGATTATAAATTCCTGAAACATAGCATTGCATCTCACCCTTGAGTGTATGTAAGCCTCTCGATAAGGTCAAGCTTCATGATGGAGAATGAACAGAATTGAGCCTTGGGAACCACTCGGTAACTTGTTTACCGACTTCAGGTGCAAGCCATAGGGAGTTTTCTCATCAGTGTTCTTCTGTTACAACTGGGAAAGAGGGACAAGAGGGTGAGAGGTATCTCCAGCTGGTTTTTTGAGCATTTAAGTGTTTTGTTATGTTTCGAGTAGACTTTATTCATCCTCAAAAGGGAGTCTTTAGGGGCTGGAGAGATGGCTCAGCGGTTAAGAGCATTGCCTGCTCTTCCAAAGGTCCTGAGTTCAATTCCCGGCAACTACATGGTGGCTCACAACCATCTGTAATGAGGTCTGGTGCCCTCTTCTGGCCTGCAGGCATACACACAGACAGAATATTGTATACATAATAAATAAATAAATATTAAAAAAAAAAGGGAGTCTTTACTGTAACCAAGTCCATCCCCAATGCTGCAGAAACAGGGTTGTAAGCCCAGGAGGATAAATGTATTAGTTATTTTTTTCCTTGCCAAGAAGAGATACCATGACCAAGTCAAGTTATAGAAGAAAGCATTTATTAGGGGCTTACGAGCCCAGAGGGATAGAACCCATGACCAATATGGCATGGAGCATGGCAGCAGGCAGGCAGGCATGGTGCTGGAGCAGTAGCCAAGAACTCACATCTTCAGACAACGACTATAGTACAGAGATGGAGAGGGAGACAGAGGAAGCCCAAGAATGGCATTAGCTTTGGAGACCTCAAAGCTGGCTCCCAGTGTTACACTTCCTTTAACAAGGCCATACTTTCCGATTCTTCCCGAACGATTCCACCAACTGAGGATCCAAGTATTCAAATATATGTTCCTATGGTGGGCCATTTTCATTCAAACCACAGTGTATATTTATAACACGTTTATTTTTTATCCAGTTACCAATGACAAGGTCTCACGAGGCACCTTTCTCCTCTCTTTTAGAGATGCGGTTGTTGTCACAGCTAGAGTGGTTGGCCACTGTATTAATTATCATTCACCCAATGATGTTGTATCTTTTACATGTTCAATCATTCACTGGGTGTCATGTGCTTTGCCTTGTATTTGTCCAAAGTGAACAAGATAGGCATGTTTGTCCACAAGCGGTTTATGAACCAGTCTGGAACTGTCCCATGATGGGCTTGGGAAGCCCTTGAAGAATGAGAGTAGCCACACCTCATGAGAACTTTGCTGGTGTTGTTCTGGTCACAGCTCTAGGATTCTAAGCTGAAAGCCCTGTGGCTGTCCTGCCAGTGTGTTGTGGAAACTTCAGGGATGGTTTGAAACCTAGAGCCTGGTCTTTCTCAGGCACCCAGGACACCTATGGCCATTTTAAATAATAAACAAACGTTTAAAATGCAAAGAGAAAGTATGCCTTTGCCTTAGGCTTAAATCCCCAGCAAAACTGACTGCCTTCTCAGCTTCCACAACACCTATGATTGCCTCTTAAAAAACGGTGACTCCTCCCATCGCTGGAGCTCACTTCCTGCTTTTTATCTCATTTATCTACCCTCATATGAACTTTTCTGACAAAGTCTCTTCTTTTTGCTTAGTCAGATCCAACTCCTAGGGAGCAACAGAAGTTTCTTATCTACCAGTGGGGTGGGGCTCTCCTCGCTCCAGACAGTCGCACTCTGAAACTTTGCCTATCAGCAAAGTCAACTTCAAACTCTGTCAACTTCTTTGCCTATCAGCGAAGTCCAGGGGGATGGCAAACACTTGTGAGTTTTTTTGCAAATTTTTTTTCAAATAATGATTTATTCTATTGGGTAAACTTTGGAAGCCCGAATATACTTTGCTGTAGGGAGAGGCTTTTCCTCTGGCTTGGAGATTGTTGGGGAAGAGGACAGAGGGAGAGTCTGTTTACTCAGCTCCCGGTAAGAAAGGAGTGAATGAAGAGACTGGGGAAGGTCTCAGTTTGATTAGCTCCCCACTTGGTGATCAGGTCTAGACTCCATGCCATATCTGCTCAAAGTGAATTCATTTTCATAAAAAGGAAAAAAAAAGGATATAGTTGTTAAAAGACCCCAACATGTAGGCAGTATGGCATTTTTCTATCAGAGAACAATTTGGATATCTTATTACCATCTCCAGCAAAGAATATATCATCAATTTTGGCTTCTCGTCTGTAGCTAACTTTGCAGTTCCAGTTCGCCTTGCTGCCAGTTCTCCATCTCATTCCCCTGCATGGGTGATGTTGCTGTGTGCAAAGGAGGAATGTATGTCATCCCTGCCGTTCTCCAGCTGTCAGCGCGCCTGCGTGACAGCAGGGGATACCACAGTGATGCATACAGGGGACAGAGAGCAAATGAACCTTTGGCATAGATTTACCGACCTCCCAGGGACTCTGCCTTCACTTCCTGTAGGTAAGGAGTGCCATTTCCATGAACCAAAGAACCAAGGAAAGGGTCCCTTTGAGTCTAGGGTATCGCTGCTATTGTTGGTTACTTGTCCCTTGTGCATTCTCTCATTGTCTCTTCCCCTTTATTGGGGACCTGGCTTTGTTCAAGTTTTATCATAAAGGGAAAGACTCCTAGCCTTAGCTGGAAAATGGCTAAACCCTTCCCCTGTTCCTTTTTTAATGGTTACTAAGATGCCTGCGGGCAGCCTGGAACAAGAAAATTCAGTCAGAAATTTCTGTGAGGCCTTCTGTAAGATTTTCCCACTGTAAAGGAAACATCTAGGAAAGACAGTCTTATCTACCCCTGAACTTTGCCGTGCTGCCATTGAGGGCTGAAACTGCAGCCACCACTATTGGACCCAGGAAAAGCTGAGAGTAACAGCACTGGTAAGGACAGTTAAGAGAGTAACGGCCATTTAGAACAAAAATCAAGACTGAATCCTAAATTCTGTTTTGTAGAACGCCATGTTTAATTTTTATTTATTTGTAGGAGGAAATATTTTCGTTGTTGTTTGAGCAGGGTTGAGTTTTTAGTTATCTATAAGCTAGGCATCCTCCTGTTGTAGATGAAGGGAAGATGTCAGGCAGAAGTGGGGTCCCGTGGCCGCCGTCTTTAAGCCAGTTGTTTTTAGCTGTTGCTGATGCTCTGTTAGTTTGCTGACTTTCTGTGTCCAGATGGAGAGCCAGAGACCTTAATGCAAGCCAGCAACCCTTGGGTAATCAAGTACACGTTACAAAGGGGGTGACTTCCATTTGAAGCTACTCTTTTTTTATATGTTTTTAATACTTCTTTATTATTATTATTAAATTTATTTTTTAAAAACAATCTTTTCTCATTTTACATTCCTATCTCAGTTCCCACTTCCTCCCTTCTCCCACACCTCTCATCTTCTTCCCACCTCAACCCCCACCCTCCAACTCCTCAGAGAGGGTAAGGCTTCTCAAGGAGAGTCAACAAAGTCTGACAGATCACTCTGAGGCAGGACCGAGGCCCTCCCCCCTATATCTAGACTGAGTAAGGTATTCCTCCAAAAAGAATGGGTTCCAAATTGCCCGTTCAAGCACTAGGGATACTGCCAGTGGCCCTACAGACTGCCCAAGCCACACAACTGTCACCCACATTCAGGTTTTTCTGCTATCCATCCAGAAACAGTGAGCTCTCACTAGCTCAGGTCAGCTGTTTCTGTAGGTATTCCCATTATGGTCATGTCCTCTTTACTTATATTATCGCTCCTCCCTCTCTTGGAATGGTTTCCGGAAGCTTGGCCCAGTGCTTAACTGCGGATCTCTGCATCTGCTTCCATCAGTTGCTGGATGAAGGTTCTATGATGACAAGGTAGTAGATACTATTAGCAGAGTCCCAGCTGAAGGCCTGACTCCAGAGTCCACGCAGACCAGAGGGGGCAGGAATCTGAGCTCAGAAAGGAGTTTATTTAGTGTGGTCACACTGGGAAGATACAGGGGCTAATGACATGAGTTCAGCCTTTAGGTGTTTGCAGCTACTTCAGGGGGGAACTGGGGTGGGGGGAGGAGCAAAAGCCAATGTGGTCAAATAGTCATGGGCAGCAGCAGCAAGTGATCTGGGTGATTCGTGTCTCTTCTCTTGTTCCTGCCTGAGACAAAGGCTCAGTGTTCCTGGTACTCGAGATAATCTGGGGTTGGGAGTTTAGAATCTGTCTACTCAAGCAGAGAACAGGCCAGGGAAGCAAAGTGGAGCCAGATGAGTCTAAGATGATGATGGGTCCACTTTCGTGTTTGGGACAACAATTGTAGACTATTAGACGCTGCTCCAGTAGCCTAGAACAGGATACTGTAAAAGCTGATGGCAATCATTTAATCATGACAGCCCTATAAATCTTGAAAATATCTAAGTCCATGTCCTGGTTGGCTTTTTTAGCCTTGGGTTAAGGAGGAGTGACTAGGTAAATTTAGAGTTAATTAACACGTATTGCCAGTTTTTTTAGATGAACACTCCTTAAATAATAAACATGCCTATATACACAATTCAGAAAAAATCCAACCCAATGTTCAAAGTATCAAAAAAAATGTACAGTGTGCGAAGGCATAGAGGCCTGGCTTCAGTTCCCCAGCACGTGTCCACAGGCCCAGAGGAAGGACCATGCTCTTAGCAAAAGCACTTCCTAAAGAAGTCCCAACTGTGACTGCATGGTCCATTCACATACTGTGCTCCCAAGGCCAAGTACACCCCTCCTGTTTTTACTGCTAATCCACATCTCTAGATCATGGGGAAACAGAGTAAGTGGCATTCGTGGGAGTGTTTGTTTCTTTGGTTAAATTGTGATTTCATACAAGGCAGGAGACTGCTTGTAACTCTGTACATTCATCCAGTGATTTATTATGTGGTAGCTATTGAGCCAGGCAGTAAAAATAACAAGGGAAAGAAAGCAGATGTGGCTACCACAGCCATGAGATCTAGAGTCTAGTTGGAGACAGACAGTGAAATAATTACAATTCAATTACCTGCTTGTTACTAACCAAGTGACTGACATTTCGAAAGAACTCAATACTTTTTTATTGAGTTTGATCACAGACTATTCAATAGTTCATGTTGTCTCTTTGGGAGGCTGGTCCAGCTTCACATGGTAGGGGGCTCCAGAGTCATGAGAAGTCAAACCTCAGCATGCAGGCGTTTTTAAAAGTGTGTTTGTGGGGTTACTTACTAATACCTCCTCAGCCAAAGGAAGCCATATGACTAAACTCGAGGTCCATGGAGAAGGAGGTGATGGTGGTAACTGGAGGAGGCATGGTTGGTTAGAAGCCTGCCAATCTGCCATACTATTTTCAAATGCGGGTTATGTTACAAAAACGTTAAGGTTAGCTAAGGAATTTAAGCAATGATCAGTCGAGTCCAAGAATAAGTTTCTCGCTGCAAATGCACACTCAAGAAACCAGGATGTGATTGAGACATTTTCGTGGAAAAAGATGGTTGTGCTTCACTACAGCAATGGAGGCAGACTCTGGGTCTTACTCTCTTTGCAAAGGGCTCTGACGAGAGAGAGGAGTGCTTTGTGCTCTTAACAAAGAGGGCAGTGTTCCCTTGTGAAGCTTGTATTAAGGATGATTGACTGTTTCTCCCCCAACTTCCAGAAGAGATGATTCTGAATCGAATGGCTGTCCTTTGCCAACAATACCTGATATAAATTATGGAATCAATCAATAACCAATACTTCTCATTTCGTTATAGTAAATGAGTTTCTAGAATGGGCTCAGAGGACAAACCCGTAATTAGAACTGAGACCGCAGTAAAGAAACAAAGCTTTAAGAGGAGGCGTAGATTGCAGGAGTCCGTGGAAATGAAGGCACCTCTTTAAGGTCAGTTTAACTGGAGATGCATGCAATTAAGAGATGTGCTAAAGATCTCAGCAGAGTCAGGCCAATGTGTGAGTCTAGTAGAAAGATCATCTGGTCAGATGCATTTCCATAATTGCATATTCCGATCCAAGAGTTAATGCAAAGAACCAATTAAATTAATACCAAAAATGGAACGACTCCATGAGGACCCTGAGGCAGCTCTCACTCTGAGTTTTGTCTCATGAGAACTTCTGTATGAGCAAATGCACAATGTACAAGAAAGTATCAGAAGAGTCCAAAATCTAGATTCACCATGGTAGGGGTACTTGCTTGACTTCAAGACCATCAGCATACCCAGCACACATGCAGGTACGCAGGAAGAGTAGATGGGGCACAGCTGCCCAGCCCTTCTGGGTCTCTCCATGTAATGGTGATAGCAAAAAGCACAGGGAAGATTTGAAGGGCTGACAAGAGTGGAGAGCGTCTGCCAAGCACAGGCACCCCTCACCCCCTGCACCCGACAGATACTTGCAAAAGCAAGCCAAAGTCCCCCAAAGCATTTGGGAATATCCCAGAAGATCTGACCACTCCCATTTTAGACTCTTTCCTGCTCCTCGAGCCTCATACGTGTAATAGTAGGTGACCTCTATTGTCCTAGGACTCCACAAGCACAGTTTCTTTTGACTGAGCTGTCTGAATTTTTGTAATTGTAACATTTTTGGTAATTAGATGCCGTTTTATGGACTTCTTCCTGTCTGTGTTGTGTATGCCGGCCAAGGAAAGGAGCAGAGAGTGATTCAGAACTCAAACCGAAGGTTTCTCCTTAAATGTGCAATTTCCTGCCTGTTCATTAATTTGAACTTTGCCGGTATCCATCTTCTTGTCCCTAGCGTTCACGGCGCTCATTTAGCATCATCCGAGAAATGGCTTCTTCATCAAACTGAACAGTGGAGAGCACTCAGAAGCTCCAGCAGAAGAAAACATCCAAAAACTGTGCCTCTGTCTCCTTGTGCAAGGGGCTGCTTCAGTAGATGATCGCGGTAAAGTGGCGGTGCTGTAAATGACAGAGATGGAGACAGTAGCTAGATCAGAATGAATGAATATTTACAAGTGCAGAGTGTCCACAGGCAAACCCTGGATACCTGTCACCACTGTATGACCCTGGCTTCACAACGTGGGATGTAGACAGGAAAGAAACTGGGTAGCACTCAGGTTCACTGCTGCCAGGTCCACCCGAGGAAACTTTGGACTAAAGAACTTGCTCAAAGTCGCTCTTTCAAATGCACTGAACCACTTAGAGTAACAAAACCATAGAGGACGCCAGCATTTCATGGTCTTCAATCATCCAGGAAGTTTATTTCTTTGCTATACTTTTTATTTAACTTTGCAAATGAGACAAAAATTCATAGACTTCCCTCTAGTTTTAGAAGACAATCAAAAGAACTACTTTCTAATGATAAAAATGCTTAATATTTTTATCCCAACTGTTTATTAATAGACAGGCATGTTATTAATTATCTACACTTGCACTGCAGAGAGACCCAGATGGACTTATTAGCTATTTTTATCTTCCTATAGATCGCATTAGACACAAAACTGCAGTAATTGGAAGCAGGGGAGGGCAAAGCATAAAGTTGAGATTTGGCCCAGTGTCTGAGAGGAGACAGGTTATGAATGAATAATTAGAAGAACACAAAGATGTTATTTCAGACTTGTGGCTGGGAGGAGCTTTGTACCCAAGTGTCACACACTGAGAGGAAATGGGGCACTTAAATGGGTCCTCTGTGTTTCCTCTTTAAGAATGGAGGAAAGGCGTCCAGAGGGTAGGAGTGGGATTGGGGATGGGAGAATAGATACATATTTGGTAGAGGGCATGGCTAGGGCACCCTGATGGTCAGAGGCCAGTGAGTCTCAGTCCTGGGTTCTGGAAGTGAGTAGGGCAGGGAGCTGATTAAAACGGAAATAATTAGTGAAGATGTAAGGTAGCTGTATTTCATCGCGAGAGCAAACAAGAATGAGATGGCTAGAAAACTGCCTACGCTTTCAAAATAGTGTGTGCACCAGTGAAGCTGGGACCCATGGTAGCAGCATAAGTTACTGAAACGTTCAATGTTCTCTTTCTGTTCTGAATACACATTACTATTTTGAATATATCTCATAGTAAATCATGGCAAAATCCAGTAGTGATTAAATTTTTTGGAGAACTTTGTACACAAATACTGTGTCTACATCATTCATGCCTCTTCCTCCCTCTTTTGTTCTTCCCACTCCCTCCCAAATACATGGCCTTTTCTTTAATTATCATTCACGCGCACACACACACACACACACACACACACACACACACGGTTTAGCATTGCCTGTATGTGCATGTATCCAGAAATGACTATGTGGGATTAGACAGTCTTTTTGGGAGTCCCTAGAGAGAACCTATTTTCCCTCTCAGAAGCCACCTGTAGCTCTCTTCATCTGAGGGTAAAACCTTGTTAAATTTCCCCCCACCCAGGTTGACATGTCAACTAATATTGACCTGACACAGTTGTAGTCCGAGCAACCACACTGCTGAAATTTCCTGACTACAGTCACTCCAGCATGTCTGGAGGACATTTTCTTGTAGCAGGCATCCTGGTTTGATTCTTACCATCTTCCCACACACCCTTCCATGATGGTCCTCGAGTCTTAAGTATGTGGATTGAATTGCAGATGTATCCGGGGGGTTAGGCTCTCCAGTATCACGTATTTTCTGAATTTTGACTAGTTGTGGATCTTTGTGGTGGTATCTATGTGTTGTAGAAAAAGATTTCTTTGATGAAGGGTGAGAGAGAGAGCTTCACTTGTCTGGGGTATAAGGATCAAAGCACATCATAGAAGTTATATTAGTTTAGGACAGTGGCAATAGTATCTGTAGATACAAGATACCTCTTGTATCTATAACCTCTCCAGCTATGGGTAGGTAGCTAGGTTTACAGTACCAGGCATGAATTTCTCATTGTCCAATTGTTGGTTACCCCAAAGATGAAAGTGCCACTATTGCACCGTTGGCTTGATCTTGCTGTGCCGGTCATTGTTGTAGTTGGTAGGCTTCACAGATGGGTAGGGGCAATTGCTCTTTTCCCTAGTATGAGAGGCCAGTCTTCATGGAGGAGGCCTTTTTTCAAAGCATTTCTAACCCATAAGTTAGTAAAGATACAGACTTAACATAATAACTTATCAGTTTTAGAAGATAATTTACTAGATATCAATTCAGTCCTTCCCTCTTACAAGAAAACCTAGTCTTTAAGGTGTGAAGTTGCTAGCACCATGGTATTATGGGAAACTTTAAAATGGGGATTAGTTAAGTGAGTTTGAATGGCTTTCAAAGTTCTGTGGATTGTGCATAACAGGAATAAATTCAGACTTGACAAGTCTTGGCTGTGGCTGCCCTTGCTTTGGTATGTTTAACTATGAAGTGGAAATTCTGGAAAGTCACCAAGTACAATTTTATTCATTGAGGAAAGTCTGTTCCTATTCGGCATAGCATTGGCTCTCAAAGGCTAACACTATGTCAGTGTTTGATGAGAATTTCAGTTAACTCCACATTCAGTTAACCAGCCCTCCTGGTCTCTAGCCCATCTGGGTGAACAGGCATTCATCAAGGACTGGGTAATATATGTAACACATGCTCAGGTAGTCACAACTGCCAACTCAAGGAGAGACCATGCCCTGGTTGGTTTGGTGTGTCAGCTTGACACAACCTAGTGTCATTAGAAAGGAAAGAGCCTCAGTTGAGAAAAGGCCTCCTTTGGACCCAGCTGTAAGGTGTCATCTGAATTAGTGATCAATGGGGGAGGGTCCAGTCCATGGTGGGTGGCACCATCCATGGTCTGCTGGTCCTGGGTTCTATAAGAAAGCAGGCTGAGCAAGCCAGGACAAGCATGCCAGTAAGCAGCACTCTTCCATGGCCTCTGCATCAGCTCCTGCCTCCAGGTTCCTGCCCTGCTTGAGTTCCTGTCCTGACTTCCTGCAATGGTGGAATATGATTTGGAAGTATAAACCAAATAAGCCCTTTCCTCCCCAACTTCCTTTTTGGTCACAGTGTTTTATCACATGAATAGAAACCTTAGCTAGGACAGACTACCAGTACACAAGTGAGACACAGCTCTCCAGGCCTGGCTGGGATCATGCAGGAAACTTTTTTTTTTTTAATGTTGTTACTTTTTCTGTTTCTTCTTTTTTTTGAAGATTTATTTATTTATTGTGATTACAACATTTCTTCCATGTATGCTTGCATGCAGGAAGAGGGCACCAGATCTCATCATAGATGGGCGTGAGCCACCATGTGGTTGCTGGGAATCGAACTCAGGACCTCTGGAAGAGCAGTCAGTGCTCTTAACCTCTGAGCCATCTCTCCAGCCCTGCAGGCAACCTTTTTACCTACTTTCATCTTTCAGGCCATAGGGAGTCCTTTAAATCACTTGACACAAGATGTCTGCGAGTCCTCGCAGCACTGTCTGGTAGCAAAGGCTCCTGGGAACCACTAGCATCCCCAATCCTTATTCTAAACCAGAGGTTCCCAACCTTCCTAATGCTATGACCCTTTAATACAGTTGCTCATGTGGTGGTAACCCCCAATCATAAAATTATTTTCATTGCTACTTTATAACTGCAATTTTGCCACTGTTATGAATCATAATGTAAATATCTGTGTTTCCTGATGGTTTTAGGCGACCCTATGAAAGGGTCATGACCCACAGGTTGAGAACCACTGCCATAAGCTGTCTCAGTGAGTGAATCCAAGTACAGATGATAGATATCAGCATTTTTAAAAAGTTCTACAAAGAATTAGAATATGCAGCCATTTGAAAGCCGCGTATTATAATAAATGCTATTTTGCAGGGACTTAAGCATAGCTTTGATGTTGATTCTTCAATTATACAAGCCCCAAAAAAAAGTCCTATAGTCAAAGGCCATTGAAGTCTTGACCTAGACCAAGACATGGTCTGCCTCAAAGGCTTTTTCTACCCTCCCCCTCCTTTCCAGCAGGGGATAAACCATTAAACTTGTAGCTGTCATCTGGTGGTAGTTAGTGCTGTGCTCAGGAGTTGGAAGGCCTTCTGTTTATTTGGCATGTTCCACACGGGCCTGTCAGGCTCTGGGGGGTTGTGGCATTTACAGAACTTACAAGGCAGAAACATAAAAATACATAATTCATAGAGGGAAATATTTTGGAGGCTCCTACACTTTTGTAAATTGGCCATAAAATGGAAACCACAGACATAACATTCATATACCCACACTAGCCATACTTGAAGAATTATTTGAGGTGGCAACAATGAAGGCTTTTGGTGGATACTTCTCTACAGGGCACCCAAAGCAAGAGTCTGAATTCATAACTTGTGCACAGAGGTTAATAGGGTCCTTCAAGTGAGGGATGCAGATTCTCAACCTGACAATTGGCAAACACCTATGGTGAAAATGGGATTTGTGGGTTCGTGTCTCTTCACAGTCATTAAGTGTCTCATTTGAAGAGATTTGCTTGTCTCTTCAAGGACATGAAAGGTTTTATAAACATTCCCTTATAAGTTACTGTTCCTTGATTGTCTCCTTTTTTCAGTGGAGGACTTTCATAATATCCCCAGGCAGCCAGGCATGTCACTGATAAGGGTTTCCTAGGGGAAGGAGCAGTGTGGAAGTTCATCCTGCTACTTCCTCTCATTAGTGGTGTTGACACTGAGGTCACATTCGTTCCTTAAAATGAGTCCTGAGAATGGAGGACAAGTCTAGCCCACTTTTGCCAGCTGCGCTTAGGCGGTCAGGTACCCTCTGAGTAGTGTTGCCTGAAGTGACTGTGGCGGGCAGCAGCTGAAAAGCACCATGTTTAATGAGGTTCGCCACATGCAAGACCCACGAAAGGACTACCCTGTTTCCTTCTGCCACAGAAATCAAGCCGGAAGCTCCCTTTGCCTTTTGATTTGATGGCACAGCACAGAGGTCCTGGGGATCAGAAAAGCCGAGAGCTGGGTTTCAGTTGTTTATGTGACTTCTGAGCTTTGTGACCTTGGAAATGGCAATTGATCCCTCTGGGCTTCATTTTATTCATCTAAATATAATCCCACGCTCACAGGAAGTTTTGAGAGACTGCAGTGACAAAGAGAATGGAGCGTTCTAACCAAATGAAGCAGATTGGACTGTAGCGGGTGACAGTTCTGGGTCATGGGCCGGACGGCCTGCATTATTAACCTCGAGCTCCACTGTCTAGGGACGATGTGGTCTGTGAAGAAGAGGACAGTGCACGGGGAAGTGACATAGAGGATAATATTGTTACTTAAGCTGTTTGATTACATAAGCTCTTACAGAAATGCACAGTCAGATTAAAAGACAACGAGGCTATTGGATGTGCCGTTGTTAATCGCTGTGAATGAGGATTAGAAAGGTTAGCTCCAGGCAGTTATTGACTGTTGAGAGAGGGAATATCATTTCTTTTCCAGGGATGAGCGCCCTGGTAGATCATCACATCCCAAGTGGTCAGCCCAAAACACGTGTACACAGGAGCAGCACAAAATGTACTCAGTGAATTTATATGTATGTGTAAACATATGGATGTGCATATATGTAACGATAATAATTAAAGAAGAGGTCTTGAAACTGAGAGAGCAGAAGAAATATGGGAGGGGTTGGGGAAGGGAAGGGAAAGACAGGGAAAAAAGGATGTAAAAGCAGTGCTCTAGTATGAAATTCTTAAAAAATGAATTAGAATTCTTTAGCACAGCACAGGAGCCAAGACAGGATCATCTCTCTGTGAAGTCTAGTCCCTTTCCTTCGTCTTTACAAACAATACCCTTCAAACAATGGGGAGGCTGATTTTTAAAGCAGAGTTACAGAAGCGAGTCTGTGTTTCTCCCTAGAGCAGTTATGAATCAGTTTCTTACTGTTCACTTTAACAGTATCCAAAACTAACGTGTCAATTTAGCCTGCCACACTGGCCCATCGCCAGAGCCTCTCCTAGGCTGTTTTTTTTTAATATTTATTTATTATGTATACAATATTCTGTCTATGTATATGCCTGAAGGTCAGAAGAGGGCATCAGACCTCATTACAGATGGTTGTGAGCCACCATGTGGTTCCTGGGAATTGAACTCAGGACCTTTGGAAGAATAGGCAATGCTCTTAATCTCTGAGCCATCTCTCCAGCCCCTTCTAGGCTGTTTAGAAAACAGTTTGAACTGGAGAATGGTTTGTGTGTGATGGTGTATCATAGTGTCTCTGAAGGTCACAATGTGATCTGGGAAGTCTATAGGATGACGCATTCCCCAGTCCCCATTATATGGCTCCATCTCAGAGTTAGATGGAAATAGTCTCAATGGGAATGGTGTATTTTCCCTTTGTTTTGAGATCTTTTCCTGGGCAAAGGGAACAAATATATGTCCATCCCTGTGACTGACCACAGAGAGGATTTCAGCCAAGCCTAGCCTTGTAAAATAATGAGTTCAATCCAGCTTACTTACAAGATCTTAGACAACTTATGGGTAGCTACATCACTTAAGAAAAAACAAATCTCCCTGACAAAGGTTAACTGCCTATACATTCTGGGGTTCAGGGAGCAAGACCTTGTGATGCCTCCCCCTCCCCCAGCAAAGGTTGTCTGCTTAAAACTTAAAACAGGAAGAGACAGGACCCCTGAGACCTTTTCTTTAGTAGCTCATAACTACATCTAATCCTGGGAAGGGTTAGGGCCTTGTGAGACCTCTCTTCTAATAATCTTGAACTGTCTATGAATCCCTAGCGGGAGGGGTGCGTGTGGAACCACATGAGCCCCTCCTCTATGATGAAAAGTTAACAGGCCCTATCTTGTTCAGAGATAGTTCCAGAGGACATGATCAAGATGCATGGAGGACAGTGTCCTAAGATACCTTCCTTTTCAGTCAGTTATGTAAATGTCTCTTATAATTGATAATATTTGATTCTCTTAGTTAGGGTTCTATTGTGATAAAGAGACACCATGACCACAGCAACTTTTTTTTTAATATTTATTTATTTATTGTGTACACAATACTCTGTCTGCGTGTTTGCCTGCAGGCCAGAAGAGGGCACCAGACCCCATTACAGATGGTTGTGAGCCACCATGTGGTTGCTGGGAATTGAACTCAGGACCCCTGGAAGAGCAGGCAATGCTCTTAACCTCTGAGCCATCTCTCCAGCCCCCACAGCAACTTTTATAAAGGAAAACATTTAATTGTTTGGCTTACAGTTCAGAGGTTCAGTCTGCTATCATCATGGTGGGACATGGTGACATGCAGGCTGACATGGTGCTAGAGAGGTAGCTGAGACTTCTACATCTTGTGTTGGCAACAGGAAGTGAACTGACTCACCGGGCATGGCTTGAGCATATATGCAACCTCAAAGCCCGCCTCTATAGTGACACACTTCCTCCAACAAGAGCACACCTCCTAATGGTGTCATTCCCTTTGGGGGCCATTTTCTTTCAAGCCACCACAATGACTATTATTTGAGGCCTCCCACAATACTAACAAAAGACTTGCACTAATACTTTTAAAGACTAATTCTTCACTAACTTAAAGGCACCTATTAGCCAAAGGAAGCAGACAGTAGTCAGTGTGTTCCATATCAGGTTTCTGAGTAATTCAGGAGAAGGAATGTTTTCCCCTAAGGTCTCTAGCATGCGCCCCACTTCTCCCTTTAGCCCTTCTTAGACATGCCTGGAGCCCTGCACCATGACTGTCTCTATCTCTACAACAATAACTGAAAAGAAAGGTGTCTTAGGACACCAACCTCCATGCCACAACTTGATCACAGTCCTGTGGAACCGCAAGTAAGTGAGACCTCCTAGCTTCTCTGTTATAGATGCAGATGTAACCATTCTCTTTCCTCCTAGCTTCTCTGTTATAGATGCAGATGTAACCATTCACTTTCTTCAGGGATTACAATTGTATTACAAGATGGGGTCTATAGGGAAAAACCAATTTTCAAGTAATTTCTTTCCTTTTATGTTTTACAGATATTTATTATATGTGTGATAGAAGGTACCGATACCATATGTGTGGCAGTCAGAGGACAGTTTTTGGAAGTTGGTCCTTTCCTCCACTGTGGGAGTCACTGGGCTCAGACTCAAGTTGCCAGGCTCACAAGCAACTGTCTTGGTCTGCTGAACCATCTCACCAGCCTCGGGCAATTGATTTTTATAGAGAAATTGAACTGTGTGTTTATGTGGGCAGCTGTCACGGTTGTAGTCAGTACCAGCCCTGGTTACACTGGAGGACCAAGTAATCAACACTGTATTAATTCTTTCATACTAATCTTGATCACCTAGGCCAACCTCCTTGGCTCATACTCATACCTGCAAGCATGACTGATCTCTCTAAGTATCTGTGTTACCATAGTTACCAGAGAACAGACTTTGGGGGAGGGTATTCACCGATCATATTTAAAGAAAAGACCTATTACTGTGACTATCTTTTTTACCCTGGTAACTTTTGTTAGTATTTTTTTAGAAAGATCATCGGTATTTAAAGACTTTCTTGATTTCAAATTTTAGCAGAATCACTGTTAGCATTAGGTAGCTTATTAAATATATCAGAGTGGCCAAGACATGGTCAGCATCTGCCAATGTTCTTTGTATATACAAGGAACATTCTAGGCAGCTTGAAGACACATCATAGCAGGCCAGAAGACTGGCCTATAAGAGAATATAGGAATGGGAAGAATTATATCACAATAGCTTGTGACTGGCTACTAAATAGCTGATGGAGATACTGTAGCTGTTTCTAAGCTCATCCTTGTAGGGTATTTCAAGACAGTACCTTACCCTGTAGGCACAGAGGTTATGTTTTGAGTGTGTTTGTGGCATTTGTGTGGTGCTCTGTCATCCTTCTTTGGGCTTTTCTTACAACCTTCTGTCATGGGAAGATGCTGAATGAAAGGAGCTTCTGACTATTGTCATTAATTAGAGCACAGTGCTGATTATTCAAGATGGAAATGAGGGGGTATAAATATTTTATCATAGATGCTTTGTATAATGCTTCTGTAGTCAACCCAGGTCATTATCACTGGGTGATTAAGAAAGACAAAGAAGTCAGAGAAAGCCTTATTTGGAAAAGGTGAAGTTATAAATATCTCTGCAGATGATGTTATCTTATATCCCTGAGTAAAGATGGAGGAAATCATTAGTATTGTTAGTATTTGCTACAGTCATTAATGAGTTAGCAAGATGACACAGGATTCAAGATCAATATGCAAAAATCAGCTGTACTCCTAGTAATGGACCATCCAAGAATAAAATTAAGGAAATAATTCCACCCATAAAGCATCAAAAAGAATAAATTGAAACTATAAAGATTTCCCACTGAACATTATGAGATATCAGTGAAACAAATTAAAGAATGAAATTAGTAGAAAAGCGATGTATGTTCATGAATGGAAGACAATGTTGTTAGGATAGCAATCATCCCCTGACTGTTAAATGGAATTGCTATTAAAATTTCAATTACCTGGAGGGTTTTTTTTTTTCAAAAAGATTATAAAATTCCTTTGGATATTTCCTCTGGGAATTTAAGAGACCCAGAATGAGTAAAATGTGTTTTTGTGCAATCAAGGAACAAAGCTGAATGGTCTCACCTGTCCTAATTTCAAAACTTCTTTCAAAGTTATCCTAATGAAGACTGTTAGGTGATGCCCAGGATGGACACAGATTGACAGCACAGAAGATTGTCGGTAAGGCTGACAAATGAAGAAAGAGCAAGCCATTCACTAAATGTTGCTGAAACTATTTGAAGGCCACCTGCAAATGTAAAAACTAGGCCTGATCCGATGCGATACAAAGAATGAACTTAGAGTGGATCAAAGGTTTAAGTTGCTAGGACTGAATTGTAAAACTCTGAGAAGAAAATAGGTCCGCACCGTACGGATTGTCTTAGCCACATCTCAAAGCACAAATAGCCAAAATAAAATTGGCTTCAACCAAAGCGTAAAACTTTTAGACTTCTCAGGAACCTGTTATGAAAGCAAAAAGACAGCCCCAAGAGTAAGAAAAAAACAAAACAAAACATTTGCAGCTCATTTCTCTATGAAGAAATGAATACAATGTCCTATAAATTCTTCATAAAGCTCAAATTCGCAATGTAAAAACTTTAAAAATACATTTCCACAAAGAAAATCGAAAGTGACCAACACACACACACACACACACACACACACACACACACAAAGATGGTTAACCTTATAAGTCACTGGGGAAATATAACTCAAAACCACAATGGGATATCATTTCACACCCACTGGGATGTTTATAATAAAAAGTAAAAACACAAAAACAGGCAGTAACCAAGGTTGGCAAGGATGTGGGGGAATTGGAGCGCTCATATGTTGTTGCTGATGGGACTATAAAGCCACGCAGCTGTATTGAAAACAGTTTGGCATGAAACACTAGGTGCTGAGCTGATGTAGGTCTGGAAACTCCACTTCTAGGTATGCATATAAGGGCATTTGAAACTCGTCTACACAAAATCAGGTACACACCTCCTCATAGCCATGTTACTATAGGAACATGATCCATCAGCTGAGGTACCAGAAACCAGTATGTTCATGCAAGCAATGGTGCCCAGCCATGTAAGAGGATGGAGTATTGAGTCACTCATTCTACAGCGCCGCAGATGCTGGAAAATGTTCTGACATGATTTCTTCAGAGCCCTCTGGGCAGAAAGTATGGAAGCGGTTCCAGGAGGTTGGGATAATGTGGGAACGTGAAATGATGGCTAGCAGGAATGAGGTTCTTCTGCTGATGACAATTCCCTGGATCTTGATGGTGGTGAAGCTCTTATACTCTACTGAAAAGAAATCCCTTAAATTGTCCTGTTTGTAAGTTCCATGTTTTTATGATATATGAGTTCTACATCAGTTTTGCTGTGGTTGTGTGAGACAAGGTCTCACTTTGTGGCTCTAGCTGTTCTAGAACTTGCTCTGTATGCTAGGCTGGTCGGGAACACACAGAGATTCACCTGCCTCTGCATCCCAAGTGCTGGAATTAAAGGCATGCACCACCACACACAGTCTCTCCATCAGTCTTTAATGTCACTGTCTTCTTTGAGTAAGCTGATAAAGCATTCCTTTCTTTTTTCTTTTTTTTACTAAAGCACATACTTCAGTGCCATGCTTTTGAGGCCAACTCATGATCAGTCCTTATAGACTTCATGAAACTTGATGAGTTTCAAGTCTGACTGAGCGCGTGCAGGTCAGCTCTCCCTCTGAAAATATGATGAGGGGCTCTGTGTGCACAGTAGCTCTTTGCTTCTGTGCTTCTGACCGCGTGACGGAGACCCTTTCATTTACATGTCCAACATTCCGTGTTGTCACGTAGCGGGGAGGACTCGCATTTTCACCCATGGTTCATGCCGCTTCTCTCGCTCTCCTTCCAGGTCCTTCCCTTCCCCAGCCAGGTGGTGTACAACAGAGTCGGCAAGTGTGGCAGCCGCACCGTGGTCTTGCTCCTGAGAATCTTGTCAGAGAAGCACGGGTTCAATTTGGTCACGTCAGACATTCACAACAGAACCAGGCTTACTAAAAATGAACAAGTAAGTTGACGTCCCCACTGTTAAACACGCCATTAGTGGGTGCCTTATGGGATATCGTTCATAACAAAGTTTCAATGGCATGCTGTATTTCTCTCAGGGTGTAGAGGGAATTTAAGGTAAGATTTGTGTAGGAAATCTGAGACCAAAGAAGTTTTCCTAAGTGTTTACTTCTGTCAGGTCTGATGGATGCTGTACATTAGCCGTGGGATATTTTGCTAAGATAGATTAACAAGATAGATAATCTCAAAATCTTTAAACCACAGAGTTAGATAAATAATACTAACACCTTTGGAGTCCAACAAAAAAAAATTCTTTTAGCATTTCTTCCTTTGCATTTTCTCGTCTCTATCCTGTCTTCCTGGCAAAGAGCTATCTTTCTTGTGAAGGAAATCTGGTTGGCTGAAGCAGAGCAGGGGTCTCGTAAAAAACCCAGAAGATCCTGGCTTCCAAAGCAGCATTTGTTATATCCAGTGGGAGCAAAACCAGTCTCCTACTTTGCGGGGTCTCTTTTTGCACTAGAATAGCTACACTCAGAGACGGACATGCTTGTGGCAGGATGACAGTACTGGTGGCTTCCGGGAAGTTCTGAAGGTTTGTCCTGCTTTGAAAAACCCTGCAGAGATAAGGACAGCTGTCTCTATGGAGCTGCTGGTGTAAGAGGCTTGGGTACTGTAGTCTCCGTGGTCTCTCTGCAAGACAAAGTTTGATGTCAACCTGGTTACCAGTTTCTCTTGTGATAAAATATCCCAAGGAAAGTAACTTAAAAGGGAGAAGAGGGTGTAGCTCAAGAGATAGCTCAGAGGCACTGTCTGCTCTTGCAGAGATCCTGAGTTCAATTCTCAGCAACCACATGGTGGCTCCCAACCATCTATAATGAGATCTGGCGCCCTCTTCTGGCCTGCAGGCATATGTGCAAGCCGGACACTGTATGCATAAATAAAAGGGAGGAGGGTGCACCACCAGCTGGGGACCAAGTGTTCAAACACATGAAACTAGGGGGAACATTTCACATTCAAACCACAATCTAGCATTACAACAAAAGTTGCTTCTATCGTTTTAGAAACTTGGATTACCCCATAAGTGGTACCTATTGTCAAGTTGAGATCATCTTATCGAAATGTCAGCGTGCATCCATTCCTCAGACTTCATCTTTCCCTTGGAGGCCCATGGGACCTGTAGACAGAGGGGTGCCGTTCCCAATTTAAAATAACTCAAAAGGCTGTTTTAAGGGCCTATAGAAAATTCTCTGGAGAAAAAACAAAAATGTTTAGGCTGGGGCAGTGGCTCGGTGAGGAAAGTGTTTGCCCCCAAACCTTAAGGACCTGAGTTCAAATTCCCCGGCACAAACACAAAAGGCTGAATACAGCCCTTATGCTGCGTGTGCTGAGGCAGGTGGCTCCCTGGAGCTGGCTGGTCGCCCAGTGGGCATCCCGTGTTGGCAGTCTAGAAAACTCTGGGTTTACTGAACTCTCAAGAAATAAGGTGGGGGTGGGTAGATGGCTCAGTGGGAGAGAACATTTGCTTCTGTGTAAGGAACCCCTCGAACCTCTGTAAAAGTCAGCAAGCATTACTGACAATTGTAGCACTGTTATGACAAAAGGGGGAGCAGAAACAGGAGACTTCTCCACAGCATGAGGGCCAGCTAGCTTGGCATATGCAGCCAAAAAGAAGGAAGGGAAGCAGGGAGGGAGGGAGGGAGGGAGAAAAGAAGGAGAGAAAGAAAGAAAGCAAGAAAACTCTAGCAGAGACCTTATCTCAAAATAAGGTGTAACAAGAGAACCAACTCTAGAGGGTGCCCTTTGACCTCCACAATTGTCCTCTGACCTCCACATGTGCCATGTTGTGCGCACACACACACACACACACACACACACACATGCACAAATGTGCATACACAAACACAGTTGTGTTTTCTTTTTAAACAATATGGTGGATAGTGAAAGACTGAAGTTGAACTCCTGGCCTCCATAAGCATGTTCATACACGTGCAAATACAATATGAACACCCATGCATATGTACATGCTAAGCACAAAGAAAGAAAAGTGTGTGTGGCATTTAAAGCCATGAAGCTGGGTTTGGTGACACATACCTCCAATCCCAGCATTAGGGAAGCAAGGGAGGGTCAGCCCATCTCTATGGATTGCAGACCAGCCAGAGTTACATGGTGACACCTTGTCTGGAGGGGGGGAGCGGGTATCATGGTTTCTACATAAAATGTTCTAAACTGCTTAATAGTGATGGAATTTCCTTTTTTCCCTTACTTTGGCTGATTAAGATCTTTTTACTACCCAGAAGAAAATGACTATAAATAGTCTGTGTTTTTACAATTTTATAATGATCATTAAATTTTACCTTTCTTTTGTATCCAAGTCTTAGGGCCTGCTTGTCAGATTATACTTAAATGTTCCTATGTGTGCATGCCATGAAGAATTCCCAGGCATCTTGTTAGATTCAGTTTCTAGATCCAGGTGCTCAGTGGTGAAGGCGTGCCGACAGCCCAGCGAACACAGAGAGGGGACTGAAGGACCAGACCCTGGAGTGTTTGGCACATTCCGGGAGAAAGAACACAAAACTCTGATGTTGAGTGCACTGTGAGAGTCTGAATAGATAAACCCACTTTGTTCCCTGTTCTAAATATCAGAAATGAAAACACAGCTATAACCGTGAATGAAATAATTTAAACAAAAAGGTAGCAAAACTATACAGACGGTGACTAGGTGGTGAGGTCTAGGAAGGATTAAAGACAACAACATCATCCTTCCCTCTGAAGGGGAAGCTCTCATCTGTCTGGAATGATTGGCTTGTCAAAAAGCCAGGGAACAGGCGAGACAATCTTTTTAGGTTCTTTCCACCAGCATGACTCTGTAATATATTTATGTGACTTCTAGCATATTCCATGTATTGTGGTTCTGATTCCTGTGGTCAGTGTGGCCTCGACTTACTGCAGATTCCTATTAAATTGTAAGATGAGTGTTTAAAAAAAAAGTAACCAAAGCAAAGGTAAAGACTTGGAAGGAAAAACAGATACACAAGTCTGTAAGAATCAAGACGAAGGTGGTACCCATGGCTTCCCTGGAGCCGGCTTACCTGGCTCCTGCATGCGAAAGAAAGGCCAAGAAGCAGAATGACAAAGGCCAGAGCTGGTCTAGGTCCGTGATGTTCCAAGAGACTTGTCCTTGTTCCACATGATCCCTTTAACGAACGTTTGAAAGTACATACGACAGCAGAGAAAGAAATATTATTTTAACTTAACATATTCAGGAAATAATTTGTGGTATTAATAGCTTCTCTTCTTGGTAATTTATTAAATGGAAAAAGTCAGTGTGATTTAGAAGACTAGTTAAAATTTTATAGTCATTGGCTCACCCTTACAGTAGAACTCTGAACATTGTTCCCATGGAAACATTGTTCTCTCTAAATAATGAAAATAATTGTTTTGCTCCAGGTAATGTAGGAGTTAAACAGTTTCTTGTGTGCTGGGCCAGGATTCTTTTTACATTTTTTTTCCATGAGAAAACGTGTTCCATGATCCAAACTGCTGATTTACAAATGAACGTCAAAATTGCATCCATTTATAGGCTGGAGATTACTTATGTCCTTTTATTCCCCCGTAAGGCATTTCCCTGGACCAGGATTAAATGAACACATGCATTTCCCCCTAAGTGGTAGCTGTCCTCATGCACACACATGTGCAAACACATATCTGCACATTCACAGGTAAGGGTTGAAACTTTCTAGCCTAAGGGATTATTAAGCAAGAAAGGAACATGAAAACACCAAATGTTACGATGCCCGTAAAAGCCCCACTACGTCTGTCCTCCTAGAAATAGACACACCTTTGAAATTTGTGCTTTGAATAATCTCTCCTCCACAGAAGAGCTTGCAACCGCTGCTGGCCAAGTGTTGAACTTTTGCGTTGTATAACACAAACTAATGAAGATACTGTTTCATCTTTAGCCTTGATATAGAGTTCAGTTAGGGGCCGTGGATTTTAGGATCTCTTGCAAAGTGCAGGTTTCTCTCTAGTATGGGTGAAGGCAAGGAGTGATGGCCAAGAATCTTCAGAGCCTGCTTGCTCGTTCCAAAGTGACTCCAGTGCTGTGCTCTCAACACAGAGTGCCACAAGCCTCTCACAGGGAGTGGAGACCGCACTTATTCTAGTTGGAGGAAGGCGAAATTTGTCCTCAAAGACTGGCCAAAGCAAAGAACTTTACTAGTCATTTTTCTGTTGGCGATCCCAAGGACATATAAAACAAACGGGAAGCGGTACCTATGTGTGAATTGTTTTCCCTGATGATGTCATTTAACCAATTGGGACCAAAAATATACCAATGAGTCAGTGTCATTCCCTGTTTTCTGGGTGAGAAACAGATAATTTATCACCTTCCGGAAATAATTACACTGAACCGAGTGTGACAGGTGGAGTGGACCTGGGCTCTTCTAAATCCCAAGGTGCTCTCTCCAGTTGAGCTTTTGGAAACCTGCAGTCTCAGTGCCCTTCTGCTGTAGATTCTGGGAAGGAGTCCAGAAAATTCCTTTTCCAAAAAAAAAAAAAAAATTTAAGTGGTACAGGCAGTTTTCTATGATGCAGTAGCCAAGCTGAGGAAGCTCTGTCAGAGTCCCCATGTCTGCATGTCCCCAAAATGTGTGCCTCGTGACTCCAAGTTCCTCCCATCGGTGAAGAAGGGAAAGCGCATGGCTCATAATCTGAGGAGTCCTCTGTGCCTTAACATTTAGGAGATTCGCAGTGATTGTTCATATTTTAAAGATTGACAGTCTTAAGATGTATACTGTATTGCATGCTTTGTATGTGTGTCCGCATGTTCACATGTGTGCGGGCACACTTTTGTGCATATTCTGGTGACTGTCGGTGTGTGTATTCACGTAAATGTGCCCATGTGTAAGCATGTGCTGGTGACCATGTAGGAATGGGGAGAACTTGACACTGGCGCTCTTCCTCCACTGTCTTCACTCTGTTTGCTGAGGAGGAGTTTCTCACTAAACCCAGAGCTTCCCAGTTCACCAGCTTGCCCTGGGAATCCCATGTCTGCTCCTCCTGAGGCCTGGGATTACAGACGGGTTGTCAGGCCTGCCCCATTTATGAAGGCCAGGTGTCTAAATTCTACTCCTCACACTTAAGACATCAAGCATATTTCTATCTATCTATCTATCTATCTATCTATCTATCTATCTATCTATCATCTATCTATCTATCTATCCCTACATATACACATATGCATGCATATTGTATGCATATACATATATACATACATCTATGCACATATATTTTAGACATCAAATTTCGGCCAGATTTTCTGAGTCTTAGTTTGTCAGGGGATTTTTATGTGTGCTGTATGTCCTTTGGATACTTGTCGGGGACCATCGCCCCAACATAGAAACTGGTGCTTTGCCCTAAGCGTGTTCTCGGAGGCGCGTGGAAGAATCAGACTCTTTACACCATCTTTATCGTTCAAAGGCAGCTCAGGACCTCTTCCTTACAGCATGACCATGTGTTTATTTCTTTTCCTCCCAAGCTCTGAATGCCCTCTGGAATTCTCTATTCACATTCCTTTTTCCGGGGGACACCACACCTCTCATCCACACACCTGCATATCTCACCAGCTTTGGATCCAGCAACTTCTTCCTGGGCAATCTACAAGTCAAAAGAAGGCTGGAGCCAAGCCTTTCACCTCTTGTCTTTCTAAATTGCTAGCTTTCCAGCTACCAAGCTGTATTCAAGCCATGGCACTGGCTGATATCAGAGCCCACAGATACTACAGAATTTATCCATCATAACTTGGGAAGCGCTGGCCTAGCCTACATCCTTCCGTCCATCATAGCAGGAAAGGTTAGCATTTCGCTATAAACCTCACACCAGCTCTGACTCTGTCCAATAGCCATGCAAATATATAAGCCTTGCAAACCATTCAGAGGGTGGGAGAGAAGGCAGCCCTATGCCCGTGTGCCTCAGACCTCATTGGCCTCTTAATATGACATGCTATAACTGGACACGTGTCGTGCCTCCCTGTCTCTTGCTTTCCCTCTCCTCAATGTCTATGTCTGAGATCAGACCATAAAACGAGGCTTCAAACAATGATAATAACCACATTCCTTCAGGAACATCCTCAAAGCCACAGAAATGCCTCTGGGGCTTCCCCAGTGCTTGGTCCTCTGTTTGATCATCTGATTCTTCCTGCGCTTATTCACTTATCTTAATGGATGTTTATTGGGATCTGCTGCTAACGGTGGGCACTGGGCCCCATGCGAAATGCTTGTTTCTGCTGCCACTGACTTCTGATCTTTGATGCGATTTCATTGTGGAGGTTTGGCACCCTGCTTTTTAGGGAGAAATAGGTGTGTGCCTAAAAACAGACACAAATATACATAAATCTAAATGAATGTGGAATCATTATAGATAAGAACAAGTTGGGGCCAAATCCTGGCTAAGTTTAAATGGTGCGTGTAAGAGCTGGAACTCTATTCAGTAGTTAGAGGGGAACCGTTCAAAAGAGTTCTTACGGCAGGTGTGAGAGTCTTCTGGGGAGCGCTCTCACCCTCTTTATCCCCTCATCTTACTGCAGAAGTCAAGAAGTAGGTTTGTAAGGAATCACCCAGGTGTGAGTGTATCACTCACTGGGGTGACCATATCCCAAACTCCAGTAAAGACTCACTGCATGAAGGGCACACGCTAAAGACTCCCATTTATTGTTGCAATCCCCAATGCAAGGAAATTCTCCCTTTCTAAAAAGCTTTATGAAGTTTTGTTTGTTTGTTTTTTTGAAACAAGCTGTCCTTGTGATGCAGTCCAGGCTGGCCTTGAACTCCTGACCCTCCTGTCTCAGCTTCTCAAGTAGCTGGGAGTACAACACGTATGTAATAACACTGCATCCGATGTGTTCTCGTCTACTTGTCTCCTTCTGCATGCTATTCCAGGGACCTTCCTCTAGAAATATTTGGAAAAAGCCTTTCAGAACAACCCTCAAGGCTTCCTGCCTTTCTAAGAAGATAGACGTGTGTATTGTCTCAGAGTGCTGCTCCAAGCTGACTCTGGAATCAGAGCAGAGGATAAACTCAACTCAGCCCATCGGGATGAGAACCACATTGTCTTAGGGTCCTTAGACAAAAGCAGAGTCCTCTAAAAACAAGGAGAAAAACAAGAAAAAAAAGAAAGAAGAAAGTTTCTCTTCTCCTTCAGATACTATTCATTCATTTTCTACATCTAATTTAGACCCAGACTCTTTGCCACACTCGTGTTATTGCTCCCCCTGGTGGATTTCTTCCTCACTGCAGGCATGTGCTCCCCTGGTTATTGTAGCCTTGAGCTAAAGGAAGAAAGAGGACTGTGCTGGGGTTCTTCCTGTACCCTAAGAAGAGGGCAGGTAACCTGAGACCTTCAGTCATCCTTTCCAGCCTCCAAGGAACAAGGTCCTGGAGATTCTCCTCTAGGATATTTGCTTTGAAGTGCTAATAAGCACACATCCTTTCTTTGATTTAAGATGTGTTGACGAGCGATACAAGAGTTCAGACCAAAGCAGGGTTGGATACCCCTCCGACTGACAAGCTGGCATGCGTTTCCTGAAGACTGCAGGAGCAGAGGCATCTTCAGAGCTGCAGAAGAAAGTCTGCACTCTCCCACCCTGCCCTGAGCGGGAAGCAAACCACTGGACAGTTTCCTAGCCTTGGCTCTGTGTAGTACTGTGTTGGATTTTTGTCTCTTTCTTCTTTTTTAAACCTCGGTTCCATTTCAGTCCATCCACGTAGGTCGGTTTTTCTTCCATTAGATGCATTTCCTGGCATACTTACCCTTTTTCTAAGTATTAGAAACCTACTCTTGTTCTTGTTCGTAGATACTGTTTTCCACTCGGGAAACTTTAGAAAATATTCTTTCTATTCTCTATTGTTTTTCTCTCTCTTTCCCCATCCCTCTCTCCTCTCCTTTGTCCTTTCCGTGTGTGTGTGTGTGTGTGTGTGTGTGTGTGTGTGTGTGTGTGTGTGTGTGTAGAAAAGACAAGGCCACATGCAGGCTGGCCATGCTCTCCACCACTGAGCCCACACTCAGACCCTTAATCCTTACATTTCTTAGTGTTTTTTTGTCTGCAATTGTTCAACGCATTCTACGAAAGGTTTGTTTTCATTGGGAAAGTTTATGTCTAGATAATTAACTGGGAGGCTTGAACCATCACTGAGCAATGAAGAGCAGGACTGAGGACTGGACTCTGGGGCTGGGGAGGCGGCAGTGACAAGGAGTATGTGTTGCTCTTATAGGGGAGCCGTGTTCAGTCCCTAGGATCCATGTTAAATGGCACCTGAGCCTCTGTGTATGCATAACCCACACATACATGACATTCAAAATAAATAAATTCATGTTCCCTGTCTGTGCTCCAATTTCTAAACCTCAAAGAATGGACAATAATATTTAGCTCTTCAAGTATTCAATAACAGCAGGTATATAAAGAACTCCTTGGTATAGTATGTGATAACCCCTACCCCCAACACTCAGAAAAAAAATGGCTTTACTTGGCATTATTGCATCTTGGATATTATAAAGGGAATGCTGACAGTGAGCTTTATATAAGATGCTAATCATGCCAGTCTGTTTCAGGGAGAGCTGGATTCATTACCTGTCTATCAAGACAAGTATGTCTTCAGCTCCTTCGATGGGTTTCTCCATACCAAACAAGCATCTCTAAGGGGTGTATTTGTCCCATAAACACTGCTGGGACATAAACTCACTGCAGACACCTGGTGGTGACTTAATTGGACAAATAAACCTGGCCCCAGCCTTCCTGGAACTTAGTCTAAGTCAAATATGAGAACGCAGTCTAAGCTAGTGGATCATCAAACGGGGTGTCCCCAAAAGATGAAAAACTGAAGAAACTCAAAGGGGAGCTCATCAAAGGCAGACCCATGTCCCCTCTATCTGCAGCCAAATTTGTTCCTTCTCCAGGATCCCATCACCACAGATAGGTACCACAGTGTGCTCATTGTCCTAGCTGAGAATCTTGGAGAGATGGTGTCTGGTCTTCTTTTCCTGGCTTTCTATGGCCAGATGTCCACCGAGCTCCTCGCTTCCATCTTCTTTATCCTTCTCACTGCTAAGAGTTCCCAGACCTCTTGTTTCAACATCTGCTGCGGGTCATGTTAGAACACAGTTTGCACAACCCAACACCAGAGTTTCCTCTAATTCCTCAGCACCTGCAGCCGCTGTAGCCACCACTGCCACTCCCAGCTTCCCAGCCCAGCTTCCTGCCCAGCTCATCTGTGCTGGGCCGGATCTCGGGGTTTAATCCCTGCTAGTCAAGTGCTCTTCATTCTTCTTTACATCTTCCTCCCATATCCAGAAATGAAGTAAATTAAAGTGAATCTACTCTGGCGTCAAATCCCCACAGAGTCACCCTCGGGGTCCCTCGTGTGGTCGGCCGTGCTTTCCATCTGTGGTCTGCTCACCTGCTCCCTTGCTTGCCCCATCCCAGTTGTTTTAAAGTCCTCTCTGACATGATGGTAAAACACTTTGACCAAAAGCAACTTAGAGCTTAAGGCTTACTTGACTTACGCATCCAGGTTCATCATTAAGGAAAATCGGGGTAGGAGCCTGAAACAGAAACCCGGAGGACCAGAGCACAGGATCATCCGCCAGCCTGCTCAAAACAGGCTTGTGCTTAGCTAGCTTTCTGATCTACCTCAGGACTACCTAATGATAGCGGTGCTGCGGCTATCAGTAATCAAGATGACCTTCCACAGATGTGCTAAATACGACCTAGGCGTTCCTCTCAGAGGACTCTAAGCAGGGTCAAGCTGACAGTTAAATCAAGTGACAAGACCCAACGTCTGGTACAGAGAATTGATTGTCACAGCTTCTTAAACTCGAGCCATCTGTGTTTGTTTCTTACCTTTGCTTTGCACTGCATCCATGATGACCCTTTCATACTGTGAATCCATGCACACCACAGGGGTTACCCCTAAGGAGAAGTGCCCATCTGCATTTGCGGGGAGGCTGGACACAGCACCCGTGTGCCTTCCATGCGTGGTTTATCTCTGGATCTCACTTTCCCTCGGTCTATCTCACCTCCAACACTCTGAGCTTCTTGAGAGAGAGGACCCAATATTTTTTCTTTTAGTCACACGCCAAATGGTATGTGGCCTGAGACTGAAATCACGGATGTTAAAGAAAGATGGGATCCGGGAAGTGGGATTCAGAAAGTCGGATTGGAAGAGAGGGATGTTTTAGCTGGGAGGAATGAAGGGAGGAAGGAAGGACTTGAAAATGCTGAGGGGGGGGGGCAAAGAAAAACTACAAGTATCCCAAAAGAAGGAAGCTTGTTCCTAAGCTTCGTCCTGGTCAGGCTTTGGTGTGGGTGGGATATGGAAGGAATAGGGAGGGGTCTGGTTTGATGGGATATCGAGAGCACTGTAGTCTCAGGATGCATCAGGGTGGCCAGAGGGGAAGCTAGATGAGACCCAAGAGTGTGTTTCTGGGTCTGATGGGTCCAGCAGCACCACTGGGACACTTTTTAGTCTTCCCACCCACTGTGCACGTGTGCTTATCTCCTGTGCAAGAGAGGAGGCCATGACTGTTGAGTGGACATGTGCAGTGGATCAGGAAGAAGCCATAAGTGGCCTGGTATGTGCCAGAAACAGCAGGGGTGTAGTCTTGGTGACGTCAGGTAGTGGCATTGCTGCAGTGATGGTACCAGTAAGGACGATCAAGGCTTCCGATGACAGCAGGAGGACTGGGAACTGGGCAGCAGGAGTCCAGAAGGTCATTGCTTGTCACTAGAAATGGGTCAAGTGTTAGCATTTGTGAAGGTCAAATGGTACTTGGACAAGAAGTGTTCGGCCTGTGCATATGACGTAAGAGATTTTACATCTGGGGACAATGACAAAACATGTAAAGGAAGAATGCTTTCTGCCCTCATTCCCCTAATGTGATAAGTATGGGTGCTGCATCTTGAGTGTGTTTAAGAATAAGTCTAGAAAGAGTTCTACACTGTCATGCTAATCCATTTTTCCTTGAGAAACAGATAGCTTTACGACTGTGGCACTGTTCTCAGAAGTCTAGCTGTTACCTTCTGTCTTAGAGGCAGCATATTGACATATGCTAGTGTGTCGAATAGGGAAAAGAGTCGGTGCCTTCCAGTTTGCTTCTTCAGGGCTACCAGGGCCATTCTTATAGGAACTATCTGAATTAAAATAATCTAGAGATAAAAGCATAAATTGCCTTTATCTTAAACTCACAGATTAGGTGGGGACTGGAGAGTTGGCTCAGCAGCTAAGCTAAGGTCTTCCAGAGGACCTGGGATCAATTCCCAGCACCCACATGGCAGCTCACAACTGTAACTCCAGTTCCAGGTGATCTGATAACCTCACACAGACATACATGCAGGCAAAACACCAATGCACATGAAATAAAGTAAAATTTAAAACACACAGAGGGACAAGAGTTCTTTTTCTAAGCAGTCATCCGCTGAGACAAATTAGCAATGCTTTCATGCTTATGCCTACACATGGGCAATCCATCATAGCTCAGAATTAATCATGTGCCCAAGTGGGAAGCTAGATTCCAGAAGCAAGGCCGTGCAGCAAGAGCTTAGAAGGGGAACTGGAAATAAACAGGGTGCAATTTCCTTTGCACTGAAGTCCAAGGAGGGACCAGGTCATTATTCACCGTGATCTCCCCAGAGTCTCTCAACTAACAGAAATCCCAGGGTTAGAAGCTGGGTCATTTAACTATTAAATTCAACTTGATTTTTCCGATTATTAATTAACTTATAATAATCTCTCCAATTATTATTAGTTAGTACTTATAATTATTTATCCTGTTATTATAAGCTAGTGGGTTTAGACCGATTGCCTGGGTCTATAAAGGATCATGCACTTGATGTTCCTTTATAGATAATAAATTCTTCACATGAATAATGATCAAGCATATGCACATGGGCAGCCCTTATGAGACCCTTGGGAACAGGATAGCCCAGGCTTGATGTTCGAGAAGGTCTGGAGTCTAAGTTCACTTCTGTCATTGCTGCCGTCCTTAAGATATGGATGGCTGTTTTTGTTTCTAGTTTTCAGCTTCCTCTAGTTCATAGAATCTGAAATACTGCATCTCTGACATTCATCTCCAGGAGCAGTCTTCAAAATGCGTATTTTTTTAAAGAAAAATATCACCATGTCCATTTTGGTGGGGCCAACTGGAAACTAGAGAAAGAATTCAGGATGTAAGGGAGGCTTAAGAATGCCTGGAATTTCTAGCTCATTTCACTAAACATTTTCCGTATCGTGACAGGCCCTAGGAAACCGTAAAAGTCAGTTTAGACGAACATGAGATGCGTTTTGCCTTACTGATAACCACAAATAAATAATTCACACGACCACCCACCAAAGGATTCCACGACTTCCAGAGGCTTTTGAGTTCCCAGTGAAATACATTCCTTATACATTTGTATAATCAGAGAGAAAAATAATAAGGGCTGCTTATTTTACTACCACTGTAAATGCTACAATACTAGCTTGGAATATTTCTGTAAGCTCAATCGTGTCCCAGAAATATAAGAAGATGATTAACTCCTTTTCCTGGCTGACTTTAAATGAGGCGATTAAAGTATTCCCTCCCCGGCGTTTCATTCAGTACTGCAGAATGTCCGTTTTTCCAGTTGAAATTCCTCAGTCTGAGGCTGAGGAGATGGCTCAGTGGGGAGAAGTACTGACTGCACAGGTGAGGACCTGAATTCGAGGGCCCAGACCCCACATCAAAGCCGTCTATATGGTCCAGCACCTGTGAATCCCAAGGATCCTGTGACAAACGGGAGGTGGAGGCAGGAGAATTCTTAGAACTCAGAACCATATACAGCTTGGCATGGAGGAAAAATGGCCCAGAAACCCTTTCTTAAACAGGTTGGAAGATAAGGACTCATACCCAAGGTTGTACTCTCAGCAACATGAGCACTCTCCCCGCTCCTCGCCCCGTACACATACACTCTTAAAAAAATAACCAATTGCACAGTTTTTCTAGCAATAATCATCTGAATTGGTTACGGGGCTGTCAGTCTGGGGAGAAAGCGGATTTATTCACCAAAGAACCTTGTGAGAGATTCTCACTTTGCACCAAGTTCGGCTGTTTGGTCCTGGCACAGAAGAAATTAGTGGGGCTGGAAGGAGGAGGCCAGAGAACCTTTAGTTTAATGTGGCTTGGACGTTAGTTCCTGCACATGCTAACCCTGTCTTTCTTTTCATAGATGGAGCTGATTAGGAATATCAGCACTGCCGAACAGCCCTATTTATTCACGAGACATGTTCACTTCCTCAACTTCTCAAGGTGAGTCGCTTGCTAGCTTTGTGGTCATTTCCTGTCTTCTGAATCTTTGTGCTCCGTCTAAGGAGCAAGCAATGTGGTCACAGTCTACCTGAACTGACAGCCCAGAGCCTTCACCCTTGAAAGACAAAGACGTGGTCAATCTAGTTAGCTTTGCTATAGAGAAATCAAAGTTTGAAACATTTCTTCCTAGAGAACCTTCTGAAGTAGTCTAAAAACATGGAATTATTTTTGATGAGAAGACATCCAATGACATAGTACTTTAACAGGGGGGAAGGGATGATTTTTGCATTGAAACAAAGAGACAAGAAATGAAAATTTTGACATCCATTTTTCTGCAGTGTGAGCCTGCTTAGATTTCTAGGGACAACATAGCAGTAGGGTAATAAAAGTTTCTTCTGCTCCAAAGAGCTCATGCCAGCCCCTACTGAACTTATTTTGTTTTTAACCTAAACATCCCAAGTCTTGTATATTTGACGATAGTGAGATACTTTTGATCTGTTTGTTTGTTTGTTTTTTCTTTGACTCTATATTCTTTTATAACAAGAGTGTAGATTTTCAAATTCAAATTTTGGGGCCTTCTCTTGATTGAACTGAAACTTCCAGTTCTGTGTGTCCTTTCTCTCAGTGGTCCATGGACACTCGCTACAGTGTTATTGTTCCTTACACTGGTAACCCTTAGGTTCCTGCTCTGACTATTGGCTCTGCCATGTCCTCACCGTTGGCATCTGTCAGCCAGTAGCTCACTGGGTCCAGAGACAGATCCTTTGACAAGCCTAGGGCTCCCAAGACCTCAGCCACCCATCTCACAGCATGGTCTGAACCTTAGGATAACAATTCCTTCAATGGATCCAAAGAACTTACCAGTGTTTCATCCATGTGCAGTGGGTGCCAGTTGCCAGTTGGTGCTGACCCAATTGCTGCTGTGGGCTGGCACCTCAGGAAGCTGGCTATGGAGAAGTTCTGCTGCCCAGCCTGATACCTGACAACCCACTGGACTTGGTGCAGGTTTTAGCCTTCAAAGCACTCCCTGCTGCCCACGAGGTCCAGGGCCAATTAAGTATAACGGGGGAATGAGATTCGGCAAAGGTACATTACTAAGCAAAGGGGTTCCCACATTCTATTTCAAAGTGAGATTCCCAGGCCTGAAGATCCCCAGGACTGCTTGACACGCCAGAGTTCTTTGGGACAAGTAATAGACCATTAAAAGGGTCAATGGTAACAGGACCAGGTACTGGCCCAGCTGGCTGTTTTTTCAACATGGTTCATTGCTGGATTGGCTAGGGTGTGCACCCTGCTTCTTCCCTCCAGAAGCCATGTCATTAGTCATAATGAGGCTGCTGGGCCCTGTGTTTGATGGTTTGTAAAGAGAGAATCTTGTCTGGTTTTGGCTGTTCTAGTGACTTCCTTCTGTGCCACCCTTGACACCTTCAAACTTCAGTCATTAACTCTTCTTTCTTCCTAGGTTAGATCTTTACATCCAAACTGCAATACAACAAATCTTAATAATGATCTCAGGCCAGTTCAAAACTCTAATGAGAAGCCAAAACTGGTATCTTAATTGGATCAGCAGCACCCAGCATGGCGGCTGTATTTATCTTAGCCTCTACCATCAAATACAGGAGTGGAATCTTGATTGCTTTAAATGTAGATGGGGAAAAAAAGCCTTTTAGAAGATACCACATCTGCAGAAAACAGTGGAGCCCTGACTGTCAGGACCCCTAAGCCTTACAGCTCACCTTCCTACTGCCCAGCATGAGGGCAGACCATGTGGCCTTTGGGGGAAGGCTATTTTCTCAACTTTAGCAAAGGGCCAGTTCCTTCCCCCTTTCACCTGGTACAGATGGTTGGACCATGAGGAAATGCAATCTGAGAGAGGGACATTATAGGAACTCATGGTGGCTCTTAGTGCATCTCTATGGCAGTCCTGGAGCTGACTGGTTCTCAGTGATCCTCCAGCAGGAACAGATAGACACACAGACAGATTGTCTCCTCTCTCCCCTCTGCTCATCTCAGAACACATTGGTGAAGCCTCCTCTCTCAGCCTTCCCTATGCCATGATAGCTGGGACTTCACCGGTGCACTCAGAATGTTCCCCTTGTCGTTGGAATCCTTGAAGTGTTCTTCCCTGCAGATGTGTGTAGTCACGTGTGATGGATATAGGGAGAGGAGCCATAGGCTTCTCCTAGAGGAGATGGAGGGCAGCAGGCTCCTTCTGGTTGTGCTGAGGTATGAGAGACAGCTCATGTGAGAAACCAGACAAAGAGGCCAGGCTAGAGTGCTGTCCTTTGTTGATATTTCTCAACTTTTATGAATCGTTAACTTGTAGCAATGTCCTTGCTGCTGAACAGACTCAGAATCAGGCTGGATCCCGCCCCGCCCCCAATCCATCCCTTTCACTCACATATGTATTCAAATATCCATACTGTGAAGTCTGGAAGGACCCGCATTCACAGCAGGCTCTTGTTTTGTTTTTTCTCCATTTATCTTTCTCCATTAGAATGGCATTCCTATCTGACATGTAGTCAAGAGCAGCAACGTAAGCGCTGTCCCCCGAGCTCTCGGCTGTTCGCTAGTGTACTAGCTACTGCACCCGTGGCCTCAACTCTAGGTCTTTGTTCATTTTTCCTGCGAGTCCAAAGGAACCCTCTGGCCGTTTACAGCCCTGCTCATCCCACCAATAGGTGTTTCTGCAGTCACTCTCGAGCGGGCTTCCTGCCAGAGCCCTGCCAGCTCAGCAGAGAGCTCAGGTTTGGCCTGGGTTTGCAGGGTTTTTCCTGGGGTGTTCTTTGATACCTATTTTGAACTCCTTGGAAATTTGGGCCAGACAAATGTTTATTCCTCTGGATGAAGGGAGAACTGAATCCAAACATCTTGACCTAGAAGGTGCTGCTCTGTGTTGGGATGTCTTTCGTGTTTGTGTGTTATAGCTTTGTATGTTTTCCATTGATTATTGAAGTAACTTTAAGATATGTGTGTATAGACGTATACATATACATATACATCATATGCATACATGTGTGTATAGATACATACATGTACATGCATACATATGTATGTGTCTGTGTGTATAGATATATGCATAATACATACTTTTTTTTAAAATCTCAACTCCTCAACACCAGCAGCCTCTCTGGAGTGTGTCTTAGATCGCGTTCTAGAACGACAACGACACCCTCAGTTCCGTTTGTCTTGACCTTTCCCGCCCTTTGTTGTTTGTCTTCTGAGCTTCTGTGGGGACCAGAGGATAATATTCTGTCCTGGTCTAGCGTCTCTCACACTCCTCAGTTGCATTCTCTTAGCTGTGGAAACTTTCCAAAATACATTAGAACTTGAGGCTGCTCAAGTGGTCAAGTAAACCACAGGGGCTCTCATGCTACAAATACCAAACCCTCTTCCCTTAACCTTTTCGTTTTGGTTTCGGTTTTAGTTTTTTGAGACAGGGTTCCCTTGTGTAGCCCCAGCCATCCTGCAAGTAGCTTTGTAGACAAGGCTGGCCTTGAACTCACAGATTCACTTGCCTCTGCCTCCCAAATGCTGGGATTAAAGGCATGCGCCACCACCATCTGGCTCCCTTAACCCTTCTTATTCCTCCTTTTTATCCAGGGTTCTACTTGACAGCCCCAACTGTTATTCCTACTTCTGTTTCCACAGATCAAGTAGTAGCCCCAACACTGACTTGTGAAAGAAAGAAAAGAGAACAAAGAAACACAGGGGCTCAGCCTCCAGGGTGGCTGCTGTGATGAGGCATTTGACACTTTCTCAAGTGAAGTCGGAATTACTATGGGAACAGAGCCTGGAGCCAGCTGTCCTTGAAGGCGTCCTTTTCAACAGAGCAAGCCAGATCACAGCACTTCCATAATTCACTGGAGTTTCCCATCTCTTTTCTAGATGCTGGCTTTGCTCCTATCCTCACAAGCAGCGGGATCCCTTTTGATGTGCTCCCTTTAAAAATGATCCAGAAGCTTCTGTCTTCGAAAATAAAAATTAAAAATGGATGCAGGATGTTTAACACTGTCTCCACCTACTTACCCCAACCTAGAAGTTGAAGTTCAAGGGGAGAGCTTTATTGTAAGCTCCCCCTATTCATATCTGCTGAATTTGTCTTCCTCGGGTAGCAGCCTTCCTCAGCATTGTATCATAGGGAGGAGGCCTCTGTGGCCATGAGGGCATTCATAATGGTAGCCCATCAAGGACACACATAGTTTGAGTTTTCCCCAGTTTACCTCATAAATTTCTTTCTTTCCTTCTTTTTCCTTCCTTCCTTCCTTTCTTTTTTTCTTGTTTTTTTTTCCTTATCATTTTATCCTCCTCTATGAGCAGGAACCCTGATGTCATCGGCCCAGTCACTCCTTGTCTTTCCTTCAGGCCATTTTCACTGGCTTCCCACAGCAAGTGTTGGCTTCGCTTCTCTCCCCTCCATGCAAGCCAGAGAGCAAACTCTGCTGGTATGCACAGCCAGCCTTGACATCTTCATGCCTTATCTTTGTGTCTAGTGAGATGGTGTGTTTTGGTTGATATGGTTGAGGTATTCTGCTGGTTGTCATTGGTGATTGTTCCTCACGCAAAGGTGGTTAGAGCTCTGGGGTCTGCAGACTGGCTGTGCGTTCCTCATCTTCCTGTTCCGTGGATTATTGCTGTGTTTCTGTTTGTCATCATTATGAGCCCAGTTTGTTAAGAGCTTGTGCGTGTATGTGCACATCCATGCATGTTTGTGTGTGTGATAACAACCTTGGACATCATTTCTCAGATGCCTTTTGTTTGTGACAGGGACTCTCTGACCGATAAGTTCCAAGGTCCTTCTTTCCCTACCTCTCATGTCACCGTTGCTGGCATTACGAGCACATGCCTCCATGCCTAGCTTTCTACATGAGGACCAAACCAGAAGTTGATCAGCCAGGAAGCATGCATGAAGGCATTCGTTTCTGTATTTAGTTACCATCTGTTGAGGGCCTACTGTGTGCTGTGCACTACTAGATGACGTAGTCTATGGCCATAGGAGGCACCCAGTCTGTTGTGAGAGACAGACATGTCAGCACAGTAGGAAAGCCAGAGTTCAGGGCTTAGGTGCTAACGGAATATAAAACCTGGTGCACCTGAAGGCTGAGCAGGATCATGAGTTCAGGGCAGCCTGAGCTACATGAGACCCTGACTCCAAAACACCAACGGAACAGTGGCTGAAGTTATATGGTTATGACTCAGGCTGGCTTTTGAGTGGTGAGCAGAGGCCTCTAGCAGGAGAGGTGGGAACTGGCTCCTGTCCAGCCATGAGTGCGGTCTGTCCCTTGGCAAAATGCCAAGCACTTTCATCAGATGGGGGCTGCAGGTTCTCTCTGGAGGTCACTAGAACCTCATCACAGGGTCATGGGTTCTCTCCTAAGATCACTAGAAAGTGCCTCTGCCCAGAGCCTGAGGTCTTGCCATAGTCCTCTCTGGGATCACTTCCTTTAAGTAGTTCAGAGAAGGGAGAAAGATCCCTGAATGGAATTTCATGTTCCCAAATATGGATCTTGAAGGCCTTGCCTTTGAGCAGGTTCTTGCTGCAGATGTGGAATCGTTATGGAAATATTAAAGCTACGGAAGCCATCCAAAAGGGCCTCCCAAGTCCATCCCGGGATAGCCACGCATGCAGCCCAACACAAAACCTGAAAGCCTTCTTAATACCATGGGAAACACTGTCCAAGTCTTTGCTTATAGCTCAGTTGCGTACTTCTAAAGTACAGACCTTGTAGATGACAGCATCCATCACCATGTCAAGTGTTGGACATGCCTGATAGATACATAGTTTAGTTGTTTTTCCTGATGGAGTCTTATTTTGCAGCTTAGGCTGTCCTCAAACCCCAGATCATCTCCTGCTTCAGCTTCCTCGGTGCTGGGGAATGATCCCAGCACTTGGGGATGATCATCTTTTTGCATTTCTGCCTTTTACCTTTGCATCATTACACTTCTTAACTCTGGGAATTCCTTTCTATGGTCAAAACTGGAGATTCTGGATCCAGACAATCTGTGTTCATCTCCTGGCAGAGCCACAAATTGTTTAGCCTCTTTCTGCCTCAGTTTCCCTAGGTGTAACAGGGATAACTCTGGTTTGTAGTCCATAGAAGATTGGAGATCTTCCCTGCGTTTGTTGTGTCGAGTATTAGGAACATGGTGACTGTTGAATGCTTAGGGATGGTGGCCGCTTCCAGTCCACCCTCCCCTTAGAGCACCTGCTTGTATCGCCACCAAGGCATTCGGAATCCAGCAACTGATTAAAACAACCGCTGAGGGTCACCTATATACCAGGGGGTTCTGTGCTAGCCCCTGGAAATACAAAGTCTTGTCCTTAGCAAAGCTGCACCTACTGAGAAAACCAGACATTTGTACCGTAACACTGTCACTTGGCATGATAGGAACAGTTCTGTGTCCAAAAAAAAAAAGAAAAAGAAAGAAAGAAAGAAAAAGAAAAGAAAACTGGTCTCTCAGTGTCCTGATGGGCACCTGGATCGTGTGTTCCTGTATCCTGCATGGTAACAAAATGGTTACTGATTTACAGTTGCCTGTCATAGTGGTGGGAGGCACTTTAGCAGATGGGCAGTGGTTGGATTAAGTCAACCTAGAAAGGAAATCTGTCCCAGCAGGCCGTATTTTCTTGCAGCAGGGATGAATTGTAATGAGTTTCCTGTTTGTGTGCCCCGTGTGTTAGGTTTGGAGGAGACCAGCCTGTCTACATCAACATCATTAGAGACCCCGTCAGTAGGTTTCTATCCAACTATTTTTTCCGTCGCTTTGGAGACTGGAGAGGGGAACAGAATCACATGATCCGCACCCCCAGCATGAGGCAGGAGGAACGCTACCTGGTAAGTTCCCGAGGTGGCTCCCCACTGCCTCGGAGCAGGGAGTCCTGGCTGGGAGCTCCCATACCTCGGAAGCCTCTGTTGGTGAGAACTTGTTCCAGGTGATCAGAACACCTCAACTAATCCCAGATTTGCTTTGCTCAGTTTGTCTTTATTGCTGAGTTGTAGGACGTTCCTTTGGAGCTGCCACTCCCATCGTTAAGAACAGATGTGTTTGGGGATCTCTCTTTGCAGAGGGCTGCAGAGTTTGTTCTCACTCTTCCTCCTATTCACTTCCCGTGGCAGCCTCTCAAGAGAGTGAATTTCCACATGAGGACCTTGAGATTCCAAAGGGACCTAGATGTCTTGTTCCCCTGAGGATGTACCTGGCAGTTGCTGGTCTGGTGGCCAGCTGATTGTCCTCTAGCCTTCTGGCTTCAAGTCCTTTTTTCCTCCCATGCTGTCAATGATTATCTGCCATGCTCTACTTGATTTTTCTGAATCTCCATAAAGGATGCTATTGTTGGCCTCCAGTTGTTTCAAAAAAAGAAATTACTCACAAAAATTGAAGGCAGAGCCATAGACCAGCCTGCCATGCATCAGAATGAAAGACATATTTCTCATCTCTTAGTGACTTGGTGACAAAAGCTCACTGAGGAGCTTTGAGCCCCATGCTTAGGGGCAGAAATCATGGCCTCTGCATGTGAGAGCCTGGTGAGTTCCCTAGGTTATCTTGTGCTGTTGGGCAAGGGCATGGACAGGGCCAGAAGTGCTGAGGCATTGATGCAGATGTGTTCCCACAACTGGAGTGGAGTGTACACAGCACCTGTGTCTACTCCTACTGGTCCTCATCACCAGCCTTGTCACCAAAAGAGGTTAGTCACAGTGTCATCACAATACCCAAAACCCCTTTGATACAAAAAAATCTCAGTATGTGTTTTGTGCTCAGATGACTTTTAGAGGTCACCATGGTGTCACTTTCACATCTTAGGATTTGTGCAAGAGATACAGAGGACAGGTTAAACATCTCATTCAGCCATGTGCTTCCAGGTGGTAGGCGGGCCCAGACCAGACCCAAATCTGTCTGCTTACCACCAGTACAGGCTCAGCATCCTCATATGAAAATCCACAATGCCCTCAAATCACTCTGAGCATTGACATACCATACCCCAACCTCATGTGACATCATCACCAAAAATGTACGTGCACTGTGAACACCGCATAAAATTAGTTCTAGACATTGTCTATGAAACATGCACCGGCTTTATGTTTAGACTTGGTATTCTCCCAAGATATCTCATGGTAATAACTCTTTAAGGTTTCTAAGTATTTCAATGTTTCTTCATTTATCTGAAGCTTCAGGGATTTTTTTTTTTATTTTTGTTTTGTTTTGTTTTAATTTATGGTGTCAAATGCTCCAATCTTTGTCTTTAAATTACTAGTTAGGAGCATGTCTACTGATATATTTTTGGTTTGGTGACATGATGTATGTACTCAAAATACAGAATAACCTCCCAAAGGAATAGTGTTTTCTAGTTATCTTTGTTAGTTGTACTGACTCTTACAATGGATTTATGTTGTTTTTAAAAGAGTACATTTTATTTAATTAAAAATATATTTCAAAGGTCTGACTTAGTCTTAATACTAAGAAAGAGCTGAGAAGCCAAAGATATGGACATGAATCTTCTTTGTTTTATTAAAAATAGATTCTTCTCTCATGCATTATATCTCAACCACAGTTTCCCCTCCCTCCACTCCTTCCACCTCCCCACAACCTCCCCTATCTCCTAGATCCACCCCACACTGTTTCCCCTCAGAAAGGAGCAGAACTCCAAGAGACAACAATCAAACCTGACAAAACGAGATACAATAAGATAAAGCAAAAGCCCTCATATCAAGGGTGGACAAGGCAACCCAATAGGAGGAAAAGAGTCCCAAAAGTAGGCAAAAGAGTCAGAGACACATCACTCCCACAATTAGGAGTCCCACAAAAACACCAAGCTAACAGCCATAACATATATGCAGAGGACCTTGCATGAACCCATGCAGGCACGGCGCTAGAGGCCACATGAGCCATGTTCTCCTGGTGATTCCCACTAACTCCTACAGTTTTTCCTCCTCCTCCTCCTCCTTATTCATGGGGTCCCGAAGCTCTGTGGAGAGGGATCCAATAGGGACCTACAAATTAGACTGTCTCCATGTGATGTCTGGCTATGGGACTCCGCACCCACACTCATCTGCCATGGTTCGGGAAGCCTCTCTGATGATGACTGAATAAGGCACCGATCTATTAGGAATTGTTTCATTGATTGTTTTTTCCAGTTGTGTTTGGTTCTACCCTAGGTCTCTGAGTTACCCAGTCTCCCCAGTTCCCGGCCATCTAGGCAGTGTAGGTCACGGGCTCCCTCTTAAAGAGTGGGTCTCAAGGTAAACCCAGATATTGGTTGGCCACTCATACAAGTTCTGCACTACCATTGCCCCAGCCCATCTCTCAGGCAGAACATACTTTAGGTCAAAGTTTTGGGCTGGGTTGGTGTCCAGGTTTCTCTTTCAGTAGTCTGCCACCTTTGCACACCAAAGAGACTAGAATGTAGAGGTGAAGGCTCCATGCAGACTCGAGCTCAGTCTCTCTGTGTTCAGTGACCTGGGTGGATGTTGTCCTCTACAGCAGGGCACCACTGTCAGTTCTTGGAGAGCGACTCTCTGTTCTAGCGTCAGCCTGGGTTGTTTGGGGATCTCCACGGGAGGACATGAGTCTTCTAAGTTCTGTCTTTCAAAGAGCTGAGGGGAGCTGAGGGGAATCATCTGGACTCTTCTACTCTGTCAAACTTCAGTGCCATCCTGTAGATCAGTGGTCCTCAACCTTTCCGATGCTGTGACCCCCGCTCCACCAAAATTACTTCACAAGTGTAATTTTGCTACAATTGTGAATTGTACTGTGAATGTCTGATATGCAGAAGAGATCTGATGTGTGACCCCTGTGGAAGGGTCTTTTGACCCCAAAGGGGTTGGTGACCCACAGGTTGAGAATCACTGCTCTAGCACATTTCACACGTCACAATCCTCCTAAGTTTGCATACGTCATACCCTACATCTTTAGGAGAACTTGCACATCGGGAGTGGAGCATGGTAGAGCGGTATAGTTTTCTCTTCCTTCTTGTTGTTTTCAGGGCTGAGAATCACACCCAAGGCTTCACACTTGCTAGGCAAGTGCTCCATCACCAAGCTACCTCCCCAGCCCTATATTTATTTTTTTAAGGCTCCCCAATGTTGAAAGTTGCACTGGTAAGGGTCTGGGTGGCTTCTGACTTGAGTGGTTCCAGGGACATTCTCTGATGGGATTCTATTCTCACTGTCTCGACGTTGCCCCTTTCCCAGAAATGAACACTGTGCTCTGGACATGACTGCTTCAGCTGAACTCACCAGATTGCTTCTTGGCCAGGCTCCCCAGTGTGGCAGAGGGAAAACCGGGGGTGGGGGTGAAAGGGGAGTCCAAGTTACCCCATCTGCCCTGGCCTGATCCTATTCAAGGCTGTTTTCTTCTTCAGAGAATAGTTTGTTTATTTGGAAGATACTCTATTGCCTTTTTCTCTTTTAATAGCTGAAACATCTTCTTTTTTGATTTGGATTTTTTTTTCCATCTCTCTAGTCCCATGCCATAAAATTGTCCCAGTCAGAACCATCTTCAGTTTGGCAAGCCTGGATGATCACTTGTGCAAATCAAAAAAGAGTATTATTTGTTCTCACTGACTGCTCAGCAAAACTGAAAGGGTGCCACCTCAGCTGAACTGAGCAGGCCACCCCCTTGGGGACTGTGCACCAGGCCACTCCCTGTATGCCACATGCCCACAGACTCAGTGCTGGCATGAACTGGGGCGCTATTCCAGATCTCAGTGCCCTGAAGCCTCTTGCTTTATCCAGTTGCCAAAAATCTCAGTGTGCTCTTGGCCCAGAGTGCAGTGAAGCTTCTGAGCATACAGCTGAGAAGGCTTCTAGCTGAAGGGGCAGAAGAGAGGTGGTACCTTGCTGTCGTGGGTGGTTTGGAAAAAGATGGAAAGGGATGTTGGACTCTGTGCCTTGCGGAGGTGGTGAGGTCACTTCCTCTTTACACAGGTGTGGGACTGGAAAGTGCACAAACCTCTCAGTCCCATAGTGTGACAAACACCCACTCAGACCCTATGTTTTACCTTCTAAATGAAAAGAAAAAGAGAACCCAGCCAAATGCTGTATTTTCTGGGCAGAACCGTCGCCTGTAGGATCAGCTGCACGTCTTTGTCGTTATAGAGACATAACCACTAAAATCATTTGTTTGAGGTGGGGCTATCACTCTCTTGGTAGAGTGCTTGCCTTAGTAAGAATGTAGCGCCAGGTTTGATTCATAAACTGGCACCAGCGGCTGAGAGGCAGAAGTGGGAAGTTCAAGGTCATCCTCAGAGAGAGAGAGCTTGAAGCCAGCCTGGAATACATCAGACATTTTCTCAAAACGGGGGTGGGCATTTGTTTTCAAACATTCAAGCCTTCTCCGCTTCTTTATAATTTCTAGAAACATCTAGTTTTTGTTTTGTTTTGTTTATCAAACTTGCTGCTTCTTTCTAAAACATTCTTTATTAGCCTTTACCAGAGAACAATGTTTAGATAAATTAACAATGCACAGATGACTGACAGGAAGAAAGGCAGTGGCCACAGGCTCAATCATCTTTGTCTCCTCAGCCCCACAGTGTGAGGCTGGCAGGAGGATACCAGCAACCCAGACCCTCTGTCATGAGAACATGAGCTAGAAGCAACTGAGGGTTTTGAGAGGAAAGCAAGAAGCAGTGCTATGCTGGCTAATTTGTGTCACCTTGACACAGGCTAGAGTCATCTGAGAGGAGGGAACCCCGACTGAGGAAATGCCTCCATAGATGAGGCTGGAGGCAAGTCTGTAGAGCATTTTCTTAATTAGTGATTAATGGGGGCGGGCCCAGCCCATGGTGGGTGATGCCATCCCTGGGCTGCTGGGTTCTACAAGAAAGCAGGCTGAGCAATTCAGGGCAAGCAAGCCAGTAAACAGCACCCTTCCATGGCCTCTACATCAGCTCGTGCCTCCAGGTTCCTGCCCCGCTTGAGTTCCTGCCCTGACTGCCTTTGATGACGAACAGTGATATGGAGCTGTGAATGAAATCAACCCTTTCTGGCACAAGTCCTTTGGTCATGGTGTTTCATCACAGCAATGGTAACCCCTAGACAAGGGCCTTTCCTGCCCAAGCCTAGTCCTTTCTGCTCTAAGCCTCTGTAAGACTGGCTTTCTCATGCTGTCCTTTTCGCTCAGCCAGCTGTGCAGCTGCAACTCCTGCTTGCCTTTTCCTGACAGCTGTGCACACCTCAACAGTGGAATGGTTATCATGTTGAGCTTCATCCTCAGGCCTAGCTGCTGCCCCAGTAGGCCGCCCCACTACTTGAAGGGCAGGATGGTGTGGGGAGCATGTTCCCATTGAGTAAGCCGCCTCTGCGATACGAGTCATTCAGCTTGGCCGAAACCCATGGAAATAATGCATGTTTCAAAGAAAGGCTGTGTAATTGACAGCTTCTTAATCCATAAGGAATCCAGTGAGTCATGCTGGCCCTCTTAGATTCTGGAGAAGCCTGACAGTGGGTCAGAGTCAACTGGCTTTTGCCTTTTTTTATTATTATTATTACTAATTGTTTGAGTTAGCCTAGAAAATTGTGGGTTTCCTTATGACTTTTTGTGACTATGCATCTTTTCTGTGCCATTCTTTCCTGCTCAAAAACTTCCTCTCCAAGGTTCCGCCCTGTCCCTCCTCTACCCTTTCCCCGGTCTCCTTCCTGTCCCTCAAATGTCCCCCTTCTGTAATAAATTATGCAGTTTAATTTGCCCGAACATTTGGACTCTGGACATTGCTAGCTTGGGAGCTCTAAGTGTGAAATGCTGGCGGGTGGAAATTTCCACTCCTTCTTCGCCGACTGATGTCTCAGTCATCCTGGGAATGAAGCCTCGGGTTTTATCTCCATTCTGAAACATTTTTTCTTTAAGAAGAAAACCAGTAAAGTGTTTGATTTTTAGGTATTTCACGGATAACTATGTTTCCAGATTCTTTCTGGAGGTTGGAAAGGAGGCATGTGCTCTCTAGCTGCTGCGTAGTTGGCCTCTGATTCCAGACCAACTTAAGAGCCTGGGGTTTGGTGCATTGCTGCCTGCTTTTCACTGTGCTAGCTAGTGACTCAGCCAGAGATTGGCCTCCAGAGGCCTCATTTGTCTGGTCTGTAAAATGGGACTGTTGATTATTTTCTTAGCTTCCTCATGGGTTATTGGGAGAGCCAGATAAGCACTCTATACAAAACCTAGAAGCCTCTGTTTGAACCTAAAATCCTCAAAGAACACATATCAGTATTGGTGCTTCTATACCCTCAGTTTTGTTAATGGATCTTTGTGGCCTAAAAATGGTCCCTTTCCTCACTAGTGACATTTCAAGAGGCAGCTGGTAGTGTTCTAGTGAAAGGGACCATCTATCTCTACCTCTAGGCTGGAGCTTCTTGGCTGGAGGACCCTGCAGAGGCCACAGCTTTTCATGGCCTCTGACGTGGAGGGCTGAGCCCCAAGCTGTCAGGTCTGCTGTCCCTGCTAAGGTCTCATATGGCCTCACTGGACCCCATCCCATATTCCCAACAGCTAGAGATACCTTGTGATGCCAGTCTGCTGGCAACAGACAATCCCGTGTTTATTTGCTTGGAGCTTGTGTCCACACTGGGTCATTAGGTCGTATGGTCAGTATGCCCTCCGTCTCTGAGGACTGGAGGGACTGGAGGATCCCAAATGTCCTGCTCTGGGGAAGACGAGGTCCTGGAGCCCAGGATCCCCTGCCTGAGAGCCACAGTGTGAAATGTCCAGTGTTTCGGGTCACCTGGCAAACGAGGAGGAAGATGAACAAAGTAGGGGAAGGAAAGACAGGGACAGTGGAGAACTATCAAGGAGTTCGGGAACAAAGGAGAAACAGAGAACTTGAAGCCTCCTGAGCTGTCCTCAGAGAGCATCAGCTGTGCACGGGCTGCCGTCCTCCGCACTGCTCACAAAATGCTTGTCTTTCACGCTCCCGTAGATCAACCCACTGACCTCTGGGCACTCCGCGGCTTTTCTAAACTGAAGTTTAAACACCACCACAATTCTCCCCAAAGCATATGGTCAAGTCTGCACGTGCCCCACTCCTGGCACCAGTTTCTGTCTTAGTTAGGGGTTTTATTGCTGTGATAAGAGAAAAAAGAAACAATATTTCCAAAGGTAACTTGGGAAGGAAAGGGGTTATTTCATCTTATAGCTCGTAATCCATCATTAAGGGAAATCAGGGCAGGAACCTGGAAGCAGGAGCTGATGCAGAGGCCATGGAGGAACGCTGCTTACTGGCTTGCTCCCATGGCTTGCTCAGTCTA
>JAQHUG010000376.1:1098398-1150281 GCA_028555095.1 Dicrostonyx torquatus | reverse complement strand
GGCCACATACAGATACCCATCTTAACACCAGCAGGCCAAGTGGTGGGAAACTAGTAAGGCTGTGCAGAAACAGATCCAGTTCGGACCACCAACCATCACTGAGGCTGCATCGTAGAGTGGACGAGCTCCCAACGGATGTAGAAATACCAGCTCATTGCTAGTTCCTACGATGGTCCAAGTGTAAGATTAGCCAAGGAACTGTTGTCTCCAGCTTGTTGTCCTCCCGCAAGGAGCAGCTCCAAGTGGGGCAGGGAGGCAATGGGGAGTTCAAAGCCCCTGCAGTTGCTGTTGCTGGTTAGCAATAGATAGTGCAAACCTACATGGTTTAAGATAAGCAGAAGTGGGATAGAGAAGGAGCAAGACAAAGAGGGGGTGTGGGGGCGGGAGACACAGGCTCATGCAGTGACTTGAGTTGTCACTGGCTAGCACTTCTGTGTTCAGGAAAAGAATGAAATCCAGGGATGTCGCTGCAGGCCTTGGGCCAGTTTCCCAAGAAAGGAAAAGCCGCTGAGGCTGTAGGGATGGGTGCAGATACAGCAGGGATGAAGATCAGAGGAGGGAACCGCTGCAGATGCTGGAACACTCTAGAAAATATGCACACTCCTGAGAACAAACAGGCTCACTCTGTGCTGAACCACCCATTTGGCGGGAGCCCATGCACGGGAAGAGGGAGCTGCAGGAGAGGGAGCATTTCTCCAGATGTTCCCTTAGGCCGTTCCTCCTGACCTGCTTTCTCCAGGCAAGGTCCCATCAGGACCATCAAACAACCACAAGGGCCACCAGAGCACAGCCAGGTGCATCCCGCTGGCCATCTGTCAGCTGAGCTCATCTGTCCCTCCCTAACTGTGAGTCAGCAGTCCAGCTGTGGGCCAGCTCCGGACCCTTGCAAGGCCAGGTGGCTGGCATTTACTAAAGCCCTGCCTCAGCCTTGGCTACTCCTAAGAGTCAGGATCAGGGGAGGGTGGTTCAGGGATGGAGGGTGGAGGAAGCAGGGGTGGGGGTGGAGTCAAGTCAAAACCACCCCATGCCTGAAATACACTACAGGAATGTGGCTAGCAGATGATGCAGCCTGGCTTTGAGGGTTTTGTTTTGTTTTCTTACATTACGTTACATTGTTACATTACGTTTCTTAAAGCCCCAGAAGTGATGCTTATGTGTAGCTGTGGCTGAGAGCCGTGTATCCACTCTCCTCTGCTGATTTGCAAGAGGTGTGTTTCTAGACTTAATTGACACACACGAATAAAGGTCTCAAGGAAGTCCTGGGACTGGCTCAGTGGGTGAAGAGCTCGCCACACAAGCATGAGGACCTGAGTTCAGTCCCTAGAACCCACACAAAAAAGCTGAGTGTCAGGTCCAGGAGAAGGATCAGAGGGCAGCCTAACGACTGGAGCTTGATCCATAGGTTACACAAGGTGGCAAGACAGAACCCGGGGCCTTTAAAAGCACCCAGTATCATGTGTCAACACACACACACACATGCACACACATGCGCACACACACATGCACATATATTTTGTTTTTCTTTTAAAGTTGGGCATGGTGGTACATACTTATAATCCCAGCGCTAAGAAGACCTATACAGAAGGCTCCTTGGGACTTGCTGGCCAGCCATGCTCACTGAATTTGTGAGTTTTATGTTTAGTGAGAAACCCTGTATCAAAAAAAAGAAATAGGGTGGAGAGTGGTTAAGGACATCTGACATCTGGCATTAAACCTCTGAGTTCCATTTGTACATATGTGCATGCATGTTTACACACACACACAGCCAAATGATGTAGTACAATATCTGCTGTATTTATGACTATATCATGTGTACCTTCAGTCAGGCATGTCACTAAAAATCGAAGTAGAGAATGTTTATGACTGGGAAGCCAAAGAGTACGGCACACTGCATTTAAGATCTCCCTTCAGAAGCTGTGCTTCAGACAATAAGACAGAGTGAGCTTCTGGGTGAACAAAGTACTTAAACACGTGGACATCACCTTTTCCCTTTTCATAGGTTGGCGGGGCACTTGGAATCCATCACAGTCTCTTCAGGGGCTACGTGCCAGTCTTTAAACGCAGGCATGCTCGTGCAGTGGGTGTGAAGTAAAATGATGTGGGCTGATAGAACCAGGTTTCAAATGCAGTCGGGAAAGACCTTTAAGGCCCGCCAGAGCCTACGGTTCGAAGCAATGGGGCAAGGTGCCTCAGAAAGTGGCAAGGCCGTGGCTCCATTAATCTGTGATAGATTTTGAATTTTACACCCTGCGCTTGTTTTGCAAACGCTGGCACACCACTGGAGTTGTTCCCAATTTTGCTCTGCCGTATTTTTCCTCTGCCCAGCTGTTTTACATACACAGTATAAATTCCCGAGGCTGCCTGATCTCCAAACAAGTTCTTAAAAATATTTTGTCGTCTGAAGACAAGAAAAGTAAGGGTAACACATCTAAGAGATTTATTGGAATCTTAGCTTGAATTCTAATTGCAAGCACTTATGAAAATGTCAATATTAACATGAAATAGTTGGCAGTTCTTATAATAAATGTAAATTGAATTAGATAGTGTGTAATTGGAAAAATACGCCCTCCCTTCAGCCTCCCAAAACAAGTTGCAGAATCTGTTAACTGCAGCAGCCTTGCCCTCTAATGGCTGGAGACTGAAGGACAAGGCTAAAGACTGGGCTCAAAAATTCTTAGAGACTAAGAGGGAAGGATGGGCCAGGTATATCGAGGGCACATTATAGATGTAGCAGGAGCACAGCAGGCGGCCCGATGATGGAGGACTGGTGAGAGGCTTCACCTTGTACAGAAACTGGTATACAGTTGGGCATATGACACATACCTCTGTAGTTGCAATTTTCCTTGGACCACCAACCAGCTCCCAAATAAAGACACAGAGACTTATTATTAATTTTGAATGCTCAGCCGAAGCTTAGGGTAGTCCCACTAGCCCTTTTAACTTAATTTAACCTGTTTCTATTCATCTATGTTTTGCTTCAGGGTTTGTTTTTTTTTTTTTTTACCTTTCTTTCATTCTCTATGTACTGCTTTCCTGTTTCCTCCGTGTCTTACTGGCTGACCCGCAGCATCTCCCTAGTATCTCTTTTTTTGTTTTTTGTTTTTCTTTCTTACCCCGAACCTAAATTTCTCCTTCTACTTACTCTCCCTGCCCAGAAGTCCTGCCTATACCTCCTCCCTCACTATTGGCCATTCAGCTCTTCATTAGAGCAATCAGGTGCCTTAGGCAGGCAAGGAAAAACAGCAACACTTCTTTACATAGTTAAACAAAGGCAACGCATCTTTGCACAGTTAAACAAACATTCTACAACACACCTCATCTTAGTTTCTTTTCCTCTTGCTATGGTAAAGAACTCTGGCAACAGCCACTTAAGGGTTATCCTGCATATCGGATATTTACACTATGATTCCTAAGAGCAGCAAATTAGAATTGTAAGACAGCAGCAAAGGTACCATCCATCATGGTGGAGGAAACAGAGGCAGTAGGAGGTTGAAACAGTTGATCCTGTCATAGCCCCAGTAAACAATAGAGAGCAGGGAATGGTGCTGCTGTTTAGCTCCCTTCTCTCTGTTTATACAGTCCAGGATCCTAGACAGGGAATAGTGCTGCCCACAGTGGAAAAGTTAGCGTAATCAAGATAACCCTCCACAGGTATTCCTGGAGCCCTTCTCCTGCATCAGCCATTGTCCACCTGTGGGTTGCAGCCTCTTTGGGGGTCAAATGACCCTCTCACAGGGGTTTCATATGCGATATCAGGTGTTTACATTATGCTTCATAACAGCAGAAAATTAGAGTTATGAAGTAGCATCAAAAATAATTTTGTGTTTGGGGGTCACCACAACGCGAGGATCTGTACTAAAGAATCGCAGCATTGGGAAGGTTGAGGACCACTGTGCTAGATCATTTAAAATTTAAGATCATTTAAGATTCTGTGCATCTGACAATTAGCACCAATTCTCACACACTCAGGATTTGGGAGGCCAAGGAAGAAAGATCTCAGGTTTGAGGCCAGCGTGGGCTACATAGCAAGAGACCTTACCCTCCGACCCCGAAGAGAAAAGAGAAAGAGAGGAAGGGAGAAGAGAGACTGATATTATACATTCTTGATTTCCTGAAATTGGGCTGGAAGTCCCACTTGACTCCGAGTATACAGAAGCCTATAGAATAAGCACCCAAGCATGCATATCTGGGGGTTGTGGTTCAGCAAAATCCGCACAGCACACTTGAACCAATCGCTTTGTTTCCCTCAATGACAGACTGGATGTTACAAAGTGGAGATTAACCAATAGACATAGTTATGGCATTTCATGAGATATTCGGTCTTCTTCATATGGGATTTTCACTGATCATTTGGGAAAATGATCAGGAATGAAGGAGTGTGGGGGACTTCATTTGACCACTAAATCCCCTAAGCCTCTTAGACAGACATTTCTCTGACCCTAAACTCATGCAGATATTCAAGGCTGAATGTAAGAATTTTAAGCAAAGTCTACTGGATTCCATGATGAGAATATAACTTCTAAGCCAGGCATTGGTGGCGCACGCCTTTAATCCCAGCACTTGGGAGGCAGAGGCAGGCAGATCTCTGTGAGTTCAAGGCCAGCCTGGTCTACAAGAGCTAGTTCCAGGACAGGCTCCAAAGCTACAGAGAAACCCTGTCTCGAAAAAAAAAAAAATAACTTCTAAAAGGCAGCTGCCCAAGAGGTGGAGTTGTTTAGTGGATGAGAAATCATCTCCTGGATTATTTATTGATAAGAAATTGCCTCCTGGATTATTTGTTGGTTTATTATTTATTGGGGTTTTTTGTTGTAATGAAATCCCATCAATAAGGCAGTTTGCAAAGGGAAGCCTGTATATTGGTCTATGGCTCCAGACCAATAAGAGTTCATCATGGTGGGGAAGGAATAGCAGCAAGTGGCAGACTTGGGAACAGGACAAGAAACTGAGAGATCAGGGCTGTAAAGATAGCCCAGCAGTTTAAAACACTGCTTGTTTTCCCAGAGGACCCAGGTTCAGTTCCCAGCACCCACATAGCAACTCACAACTATCTGTAACTCCACTTCCAGGGGATCCAACAATCCTCCCACAAACACACATGCAGACAAAAATACCAATGCACATGAAAATAAAAATAAATAATTAAATGTTGTGTAGGAAAAAAAGAAACTGAGAGATCACGTCTTCAACTACTGTCATGAAACAGAGAATAAACTGGACGTAAACCTTGGCTGAGAACTCTCAAATCTCACCTGTGCAATGTTCTTCTCCAGCAAGGCTGCTCTATCTAGCCCTCCTCAAACAACACCAGCTGCTGGGGACCAAGTATTCCAATATCTCAGCCTCTGGGGGACATTTCTCATCTAAACCAACATGCACACACCAAAAAGAAAACAACAAAACCACCCAGTAAAACCCAGTGGACTGTTGTCCGCATCCGGATCCAGCCTCTCTTGTTTTAGACCCTGCTCTTTTTACAGGAAAGAAGCAAATGTCCCTGGTGTGACCTTGGTTGTAAGGTGGCCGCCTTGTAGACTGTAAAACACCTTCAGGGTTTAGATGAACAAGCTTCTTGAATTAGATGTGCAGAAGAATTTCAGATGCATAAAACAGAGTTATCAAGTTGAATGAGGAGGGACGTTGGTAGCTATGTATCTCAGATCTAATTGAGCCATCCTATACGTAATGCTGCTAAAAAAAAAAACAAAAAAAAAACAAAAAAAACCCTGGGAGAGTGAGGGCAGCGATTAGAACCTAGGCAATCAGATTAGCCTCCAAGGACTTTATTACTTCTAATCTTCTTTCTCAAAGTAATTGTTATTCAGTGTGGATTATGTCTATTTTGCTTCCTCTGTTATTGCTTCCTAAATCCTTAAGATTAGTTCTTGTTTGGCTAAGCCTTCCATTTTTAGCTAAAGTACAATTTGTCGTAGAATGTGCTCCTCTTCTCCGTTCTCAGCACTCATCAGGGCTCCTGTTACCCAGCAACAGCAGATAGAAGTGTATGTGAGGCCCATCACTGTCTTACTCTCCGGTCCTCTGCCATGTGCAACTTTAGTGGATTTTCAAGAGGTCTAACATGCCAGGTACTGTCCGGGGTACTGTGGCAGAATGGACATATATTCCGAGTCCTGCCGTAGCACGCATTTTCCTCCTATGTTATCAGTGAGGGGTACCTCCATCTATTCAGACACCCAAACAAGAAACTCTAGAGCCATCCTACCTGCTTTCTCTTTCCTCCCCCACCTCATATGCAAATGGCTGTGATGAGTCCATTTTCTATGACTAATACTGAGCTAAAGGGCAGAGGCTGATGTTTGGATGTCTGCAGATATGGTTCAGAGCAGAGTGCCAGCTTCTGTTCAGTTCCTGCTGAGGATCATGGGCTGTTTAAGCTTGCGGTGGAGTGGAAGGTAAACAGCAGAGAAGCAGGAAAGTGGCCAAACTCCTTGGATCGCTAATACATTTCTGCAGGAAATGCATTAATCCGTCACGAGGATCCTACCCCTATGATCTACTCCTTTCATGATGTTCCTATTCCCAACACTGCTGCTGCAGCAGAATTTAGCGTGTGTTTTGGAGAGGGGATACCATATTCAAGCCAAGCTGATCACAATATTACCCTAATATTAGAATATTAATATTCTATTAGGTTATATTAGAATCATGTTAGAATCAAAGCCAAAGATCTGAGCTAGTGGGAAGGGATTAGAGTTTGCACTATTCCCAGGTGTAGCTTGCATTTTTTTTAATTTTAAAATTTTTTTGAGATTATAATATAACTACATTTTTCCCTTCCTTCCCTCCTTCCAAACCTTCACATATTTATAGCCTGTTTTTTATAAATGGTTGTGATACACACAGACCACAACAACCAGCATGGCATGCTAACCCTAAGAGCACAATAGTGACGCACATACCTTGGCAGTAACCACAGCTCTCTAAATGGACTTAGGAACTGCTCAGCAAGAGAGAAACCTTGCCTTGTACTGGAAACCTAGCCAACTATCGAGGGCACAGTGTACATTGCGTCTTTAAACCTGTAGCTACCATGGACGGATGAAGATAAGCTCATCAGGATTCTTCGGGCTGAGCAGAGTCGACCCTGAAATTTGTTAGACCTAAAGAAGGAACGAGAGAAGCACTATTCTGTGTCTTTTGTCTGCCAGTGGTCTAGTTACACAAGAGATCTTGCTTCTTTCCTATCTTTCATCCAGGTGCCAAGAGGACGCCTATGAGTGTCATGCTTTGAACAGAAAGCAAGAGACGCACAGAACTGCTGAGGCCCATGACCTCAAGTGACTTCCCTGTAAAGCTCTGGCAATGGCTAGAAAAGAGAGTGGACAGGGGGACATGAGGCTGGGTGCTGGAGTGTGTAGTCAGCTGCTTAGCCTCCCACTCCTCACAGAACAACTCCCAGCTGGGCCATAAACAAAGCTCATGTCGCTTCTCTCCCAGCCTTCTTCAAAAAGCTCATTACCTTCTAATTCATGGTCAAAGCATTTAATGGGCAAATCTGATGTTAGCTATCATCAAGATTTGATATCATTATTATTCCATCAAAAAGCTACAAACCACCAATAAAGACTCAAGGAAAAACTGAATAAAAATAAAGTTAACATATCTACCCTTGTATCAAAATTAATTCCAGATGGGTAAAGGGAGAATGTTAAAAAATTCAGAAACTGTGGAAGTATGTATAAGAATCCTCCAGTAATCTAGAGGCAATGGTGCTTGTAGCAACGGAAAAAAATACAGAGGAAATGAATTTTATATTTGCTCCAATATAAATTAAGTTTATTATACAAAAAATGGTTATACAGTAGCCATTGCTTTCATCATAGTAGTATGATGAAAGCTTAATTCTTTAATATACCAAAATATAAGCCCTTTAAAAATGAATCTACCAACTGGAAAATTAAAGACAAAATTCCACATAATCTAAGAATTATTCAGCCATACTCATCTGCTTTCAGAATTGCAAATTAAAGCCATAATTGTCCTGAACACATCAACTAGGCTGAGAGTTCAGAAACTGTAAATAGAGGTGCCCCCATAACATTCACCTGGGTGGGGAGTAGAGCTAAGACACGCTTTTGCAAATTTCTGCCGTGTGAATGCTCTCACCATGGCCGTCTGCTGCTAGCATGGTGGTACTGAAAACGGCAGGAATAGAAGAATGGTTGTCTCTTCTGTTCTGAACTGGCCCCACTACATCTGCAGCACACAGGGCTATCCAGAGATTGTCACAGGGGCATGCCCACCTCTTTCTGGTGTCTGGATTTTGGGAAAGTGGTTTAATATGCCTGTTACCTGATTTCCCAACCTCAGTTCGTGGCAGAATATCATAAGACATTCAGTCAGCCTCAAGGATGGGAAATTTACACTGCATTTCCTTCTACCTGGATATCTCAGTTATTGGTCTGTTGTTGTTGCAAAACGCCATGACCATGGCAACATACACAAGGAGCATTTAGTCGGAGTCTTGCTTACGGTTTCAAAGGGTAAGTCCATGATTATCATGGCAGGGAGCCTGGCAGCAGGCAAGCAGGGTACTGGAGCTGGAGCTGAAGCTCACATCTGATCTGCAGGGGTCAGACAAAAAGAGAGACTGGAACTGGCGGGGGGTTTTGAAACCTCAGAGCCCACCCCTAGTGACACCCACCAGGACACACACCTCTAATCCTTCCCAAACAGGTCCACAAAACTAGGGACTAAGCACTCAAATATATGAGCCTATGGGGCCGTTCTCCCCATCACATGGACTAAAGTTAAATATCCTTGTACATCCTTTAAGGGCACTGGTATGTCTTTTTCTTACCTCAGCTTTCCATATTTTGCTAACAGTATACTTTCTCAAAACTCTAGACTATTATAGGATTTGGCCTGTTATTTAATGTATAAACTGTAAATGCTTTCTCCCAGTTTATAATCTCCGTATGGTACCCTAATGCATAATTTATGGGTTTTTGTAGTCAAATTTAGTAGCTGTTTTCTTTATTGTTGCTTCTGGCCTTGTGTTACACTTAGACTTTCTTGACTCTGAAACTAGGGAGCACATTCTTGGTGGTGCCTACCAGAGTGTTTTAAATTGTGACTCCTGGCAAGTTAAAATCTTTAATCTATCTTAAATTTATACTCCTGCCAGATATAACATATAGTCAGTATTTTTTCCTCTGGATGGCTAACAAATTAGCCTGACAGCACTTACAGAAGGGCATGTTTCCTCACTAAACTGTCATTTTTATCATAAATTCTGAGCTTTAGAGGCATCATTTTTCTTCTTTATTTGGTCCCTTATTCTGTATCTCTGGCTATAGGAGACTAATCTGTATATTACTCATCTGTATATATGTACAGGTGCATGTGTGAACTATGACATCACCATATGATACACATGTCATAGACTATAATACATGATAATAATCAGTGGACACAACATAATACTCATTTATTACCTAAGATTCCAACCTTTGTTTGCTCATTTCTCCCATCTCATTCCTGCATCCCAACAAGCCGTACAGACTCTGAGAACTCTGCTGTTGTCTCTGGGTTCATGCTCCGGTGAAGATCAACAAATGGAGGATTCACATCTCTCTGTGCAATTTTACTGTTTGGACGCAACTTAGCTTTACAGCTTTTATCAGGACTTCCTTCAAATCAGGAGATTTGTGGATGTGAGGGGCGGAGTCGAGAAGCCATCGAAATGTCCCCTCCTGGGTTGAGGGTGGTTATTGTGGATAAGAGACGGGAAAAGGCATCTGGAAGAGTCCAGAACAGAGAGAAAAAGCAGCAGACTGGACATGGTCTGGGCTATCTGTGAGAGAAGGAAGAATACCAGGGCAGGGGGACCTCGCCATTTTAAAGGGGGGCTCTGGAATAGCCTGGGGAAGGCAAGAGCCAGGAGGCTAGCATGGAGGTTTGGAATGTCTAGCAGGTGCTTGTGAATAAGGGAGCCTGGAGGTTAGCTTGTCTTGACTGTGCAACCTCAGCTGTAGTTATCAATGGAGCCGTGTCTCCCTTCTGCAAGAAGCGGGGAAATGCCTCCTTTTCTCAGAAGGGGACATGTTTCACAGTTCTGGAGGAGTGCTGGCTTTTATCCAACCCTCAGAAATCCTTCTATACTCCAGCTTGAGCTAAAACTATCATTTCTGGACATACGCACTGCCTGAGACCTGAAAGAAGGTTTTGGAGTATTCCTTATGTGGTTCTTGAAGTTTCTCATTCTGCTGATTTCCTAAGACTTTAATCTTACTTTTTGTCATGGCTATTAATTTCTAAATATTTTCAGCTCTGCCAACTTATTGTGTTAGACACTAAATTAACCTGTAAGTCCCACTTGCCCAAGGACTAGGTAACTTCCTGGAATTCTGGGAGTTGTAGTTCTTGGAAAACAACAAAGCCTCATGTGAACTTCAGGATTAACAATAGTTTATCCATAGATTTCTAGGAGGTAATTTTCTACTCCTAGATAAAATTATATCCTCAACCAACAATAATTTTTTCTTTCACAATTTTTAAAAAAAGTTTTTTTTTTGTTTCTATATTTTTGAGACAGGGTTCCTCTGTGTAGCCCTGGTTGTCCTGGAACATACTCTGTAGACCAGGCTGGCCTCAAACTCACAGAGATCCACCTGTCTCTGCCTCCAGGGTGCTGGAATTAAAGTGTGTGCCATCTTGCCCAGCCCTTTTCCACAATTTTTATGTTTCATACATTTGTTTTCATTAATGTCTGTAGAACAACGCCAAATATAATGGCAAGAATGGGTTTCTTCCAGAAGTCAAATGATCCAAGTGAAAAATTCTATAACTTGTTCTCAACTTTTGCTCATTGTCACGTTCTTCCTACTTGACTGTAATGCTTAGAATCCAGATCCCCAGGGACTTCTTATACTACGACTGTGAATGGCATAAATCTCAATATCTGGGAATGAAAAACCTTAAGGAAAAAGCTAAAGGATGCTTTCCCCTATTCACACACACACACACACACACACACACACACACACACACACCTTCAGCTTATTACATACCTGTCATTTTTATTATCCCAGGTCTAGGGGATCTTCTCTATAGCCTGTGTGGACAAAGTGAGTTTAGTCCTGCTGTGCTCACCTGAGGTCTCTGGGTTTGTTTCTTTTTCCCACAAGTGGGGTTTTCCTGGCAGTCAGTGCCTCCCAATCATGTTTAATAAACCGTAATTATAAATGCAGAATAGGTTCATCATTCACAATTTTACAACACAGAGGGAAGGTGAAAAACAATGCAGGCTGAAGCTGACCTTGGGCCACCTTTGCTTTGATTTCAGTTGTGATGGAGATGGGGAAATGGGTTGTCTGTCTCTTCATGATCCTGGGTAGATCCAGCCACTTTCTGATGCTGAGAGCACACACTTCTGCTATTAAGCCTTCTTTGACTTGATTGCTGTGTGGTTGTTTGTGAAGTGGGAATTGCTTTGTGTCCCAGGCTAGGTTTGAACTTCATATCCCCCGGCCTCAGCCTCCCAGGTTCTCATATGACAGGTACATGCAACTGTGCCTGGCTGTTTTATTTCCTGAGAGCAGCTACGAAAGGCTAGAAAGGTCTTTCAAATGACCCTGAACAGATCTAGTCCTGGAAAGGCAAGGGTCCCTTGGTTTGGACCTTGTGTGTGAAGAGTGTTCCACATGGGCATCTAACTAGAGATGCGGAAGCGGACGAGCTGAGATTCCCAAGGGGAATGTTGGCACCTTGTTGCCTTGGTTTCTCCGTAGAAAGAACCTACTTCCTGTGGTTCCCCCATAGCCCTGCTAACTTGACCTGAGGGAATGAGACCTCTCATTTGATTCCTTTAGGTAACAGCCTCAGACACCTCGGTCTGCCATTCCCTCACTGTTCTGCTGGTCGAGTTTCAGATGATTGATATCATTAATTAGTTCACGCATTTACCTTTATGTAAGAACCCCAGGTGCTAAAGCTGAGTGATTCTTTTCTTGCTTAGGCGATGTTCCCTGTTTGGTTGCAGCCTGGCTCGTCTGCCTCACATCTCTCCTTCCGTAGATACTTCAAACCCCCTTCCCACATACTCCTGCAATGATTTCATGCAGACAAGTCGCTTTGTCTAATCAAAACGCCTATAATACCTAAAACTCCTGAACAGCACCTATGCAACACCTCGCTCCAACTTATCCTGAGTTTTAAAAGGGGTTCTTCGTCCGTCCAGTCAAACCTTGATTCCCTTTCAAATTGCCACTCAGATTTTCTCTCCCTCTTTCGCTGCAGCCCACACCGTAGACTCTCAGAGTCGTTCAAGCGCGCAGCAGTGGCTAACACACCTCTGATTGCCGAGACTCCCCCTTTATCGCCTGAAAGGTCCATATGACCATGTGCTCTGCCATTTGCTTCTCTGCAGGAGAGTTTCCTGGCTGCTGCCTTCGGTGATGAATTCTGAAACCCTTCCTCCGGCTATTAGGCTCTTACTAACCTGGACCTGCCTGCTTGCCCCAACCTACTGCTTTCCCATTAAATGCTGATCAGGCTGCATTGGTCACGTCCTTCTCTGAGAGAAGCCTTATTTCTCTTTTAATTTTTGTGTCTCTGACCTAAGTGGAAATGCCTTGCCTCTTTCCTCTCTCCAGCCACATCCTTTCCAGCATTCTTGGGGTCCTTGGCTCTCTTCTCTGACTTATTCTTGAGTCTGGGCTACATTTCAGGTTGTATCGAGCACCTGTGTATCATTGCTGATCTCCCCAGCAATCCTAGATGAAGGTGTTAGGATCTCACCCTAGAATGGGAAACCTGGGGCAAGGAAAAAGGCTCAGTGGGTAAAGCGCTTGCTACGCAAACCTGAGGACCTGAACTTAAAAGCCCATGTGGCCGCATACACCTGTAACCCCCAGTGTTGGAGATAGAGACGCGCAGATCCCATGGGCTTGGTGGGCAGGCAGCCTAGCTGAAAGAGTTTAGGGAGAGACCTTGTCTCAACAAATAAGGTGGAGAGCAACTGAAGACATCCCCATGTCAACCTCTGGTCGGTCTCTCATACATGCCCATGAGTGAGCATGCCCACTCACCTGTACACACATGCACACACACACACACGAAACCTGCTGCTCAGAGAGGTGGCCCACCCAAAGCTGCATCACCGTAGTAAAGACACTAGGAGGCAAGCACAGGCAGCCAGCCTTCCGAAGCCACATTCTCAACCACCATGTTGACCTGCTGCTTCTCATCCTATGGGACTTTGTGGCTATTCTCTTGGTCCTTCCCCAGCCTGACTGGCAGGCACCATCTTCACTACCTTGTGCACAGCCTCACGTTGCCTCCCCAGAGCTCAGCACTTAGGGAAGTGTTAGGGTGTGCTGCATTTGGGCAGGGCACGTGTCTGTCTATCTGTCTTGCATTTTTTCAGCACCTGAAAATATGATCTGGCATGTGGTAATAAATGTTCGAAGGTGATTTGTGAAGTAGGCAACTGTGGGTCACAGTGGGAGAGTTACGACATCTGGCCAGCACACCCATCTCAACCCCTTTCTTCTGTGTCATTTGAGTTATCTGGTTCCCATACAGGCTTCTCAGTTACCAATGGGCTATAATGGTGGTGATTAACCAGACTTTTCCCTACCCCATAAAACAGATGGAGCTTTGTCTATTGACACTATTAATTAAGAGACAATACCCAAGAGTGGATAATTTACAGACATTTTTTTCTCTCAGTTCTGAAGACTAGATGTCTGTGATCACAGCACAGGCAGCATTTGGGGAGGGCTGCTCTATACATTCATAATGACCCCTTCAGAGGAGGTGACCACTGTACCCTTACCTAGTTGAAGCAGGAGGGCAAGTAGCAGGTTCCCTCTATTAGCCCAGCCTCCTCTTAAAGCCTCACCCCCTCAAGACCTCCAGTCTGGCCATAGCTGAGTCTGGGAGGGGGCATATCTACCGCAGAGGGAACAAGGGGACTGGTGTGCTTTTTACCATCCTTCTGAGACTTATGGAGTCTTATGAGAGTGGTATTAATGTCCTCAAGAAATTGGAGCTCCCATAGCCAGTCACCTACGGGTTCTATCACTTCTCAGTGTGATATGTCAGGAATGTCAGCATGTGCCTTCGAGAGGACAAACCATATTACACTGTATCAGTTTGGCCACTTCAGGAGTATTTATGCTGTAGGAATCTGTGAACCTATAAATCAGGGCATCGTCTGTGTGTGTGCATATTCAAAAATCATTACACATTTGTTGGGGTTCCACTGACTCCAAAACCACACCTCTAGCTCTGTGCCAGGTGCAGTCGGCTTTATGATCCCATAATACAAAATTTCCCCTGATCCTCCATCCTCTGAGTCTCTGCAACAGAAGCAGCTGTGCCCTGTGTTCTTGTCACTATCGTCACCATCTCTGTCCCCCACCCAGAAGGAGAGTCTTTCAAGAGGGAGATCAGTGGTCTTACATTTCCTGCACACCATCCTGCTTAATAAATGCTTGCCACTGGTGGTGACATTTGTACGTGTTTCTGTCCTATTGATGACTAGGGACTGGGAGCAGCTAAGAAACCATGAGTAGAATGTGCCTGAAACCATTGTATCTATTCCTGAATCTTACATTTGTCAAATCGCCATAACTGGGAAATATGTTTTAACCTTCAGATGACCTCATAAGAGATGTGTAGCCCATGATAACCCATGGTATATCGGGACTGCTTCCACCTACTCCCACCCACAAACCAGAGACAGAGACATGAATTACTTGCTTCCCTGGTCTCACTGTTTATCGCCAAACAGTTTATCCTGCCAGCTCTTTACTCTGTGGCCAAGAGAGTATACTGAATATCCGTTCTGGGAGCCAGGAGTGCTGGCTGAACCTTCTAAGAGCCCAGACTTCTCTCCTGGTGTCATAATCCCTAGAGCCTGAGAGCTAAGCTCTGCAGAGAGAGTGGGGGAAGGGAGGGATGACAAGACGCTGGCCAAAGGGACTGTAGCCACTAGACACAATAGTCTATATCTGGTGGCCCTAAGATGTCAAAAGGGGCTAGGAATATGGTTCCAATAAAATTCTAGCTTCATGAGTACTGATGACCCGAGTACACACCCCAGCACCCATATAAAAAGCCAGACATGGGGCGAGCACCTGGGTGGAGACAGGAGAATTCCAGGGGCTTGCCTGGCCAGGCAGTCTAGCCAAAACAATGAACTCCAGGCTCAGTGAGAGACACTGTCTCACAAACTTAAGTGGAAAGGATTGGAGGAAGACACCGGGATTGACCTCTGACCTCCACATGGTCACATCCATGCACAAGTAAAGGGAACACACACACCACACACACACCCACACACACACCCACACTAAAGAACAAAACAGAACAAAAGACTCCAGTCTCGTCACACTGCGTCATCTGTGAACTGATAAAAAAAATATTTCTACAGCGCATGACCAAGCTGTGGAAGGAGGCCTGCTTTCAGGTGCAAAAACACTAAGAGCTTCACATGCTTGCCTCAGCCCTATAATCTCAGGAGCCAAAGCAAGGAGGATTTCATTGCAAGTTTGAAGGAAGCCTGTACTGTGAGTGTGTGTGTGTGTGTGTGTGTGTGTGTGTGTGTGCACGCACACACACATACCTGGAGGAGGGGTGTTACTGAGAATTTGCAGCTCTACTAAACGACCCATAGACCAGCATTTCCATGCCCCCCACCAAATATTTCTTCCTTCCTCATTGATTTTTAGATTCTTTGGAGTGTTTGCTGGGTGACAGATACCTCCCTGCATTTGGAATGGGTTTTGCTGACATGGTTCTTATGATCTCATCTCTCATCTCTTGCTCTTGATCAGGTCCATTGTGTATGTCTGTTCATCCAGTGTATGTTCATGCAGCCCAGGAGGGAGTGGGCATCTAACCTTTGCCGAGCACAACAGCAGGAATCGGGGGTGCAGAAGCAAGATACGGAGCCTGTTCCCAAGGGTCCTGGCCTAGGGCAGAGGTGGTCCCATAAAAAGGATTGAGCCTCAGGGTATTATCTCAGAACGTCATGTGGGGGTAAGCGTGGCAGGGTTGGGGAGGGGGGATATCTTGTCCTGAGTCTGCCTAGAGGAAATGTCACCTGAATTGAGTCTCACAGGAATAGAGAAGGTTGTGTGGGTCAAAAATGCAAGGCAGGATGCAGGAAGAATGGACATTTGAGACTGAGCAGCCAGGCAGAGCCTGTGACGTGTGTCAATACTTTAGTTAATTCCGTGTGTGTTAAACTCCACAGCAGCACCCACACCCCTGGACATGTTCTTTTTAGGGTTCTCTGAAAGGTGGGCAAAAAGCACGTGAGTCTCCCTTGGTCCCTGCTCTGAAGCTGCGTGCTCCTGTGAGCGGCAAACACTCACGACTTCTAATACTGTCCACCCTCCTCATGCCTCCCCTAAACATATCACATTCCATTCCATCTGCCTGACCCATCTTGGCTTCTTTCCTTCCCAAATCCATCCTTCAAAGGAGACATCTGCCCTTTCCCAAGGATGTGGTCCTCTCTGTCCCCCTCCTTCCTGTCCTCTGTGTCTGGTAACTCTAGCTCCAGGCAGTGGTTCATAGCCAGTTACCCCTTCTGTCCACTTCTCAGCAATGAATGTGTCCATGTTGACAGCCCACAGCTGCTCCATCTGGAAGACTCCTTCCCAGAAGGGTGGGGACTTCCAGTTTCCTGTCAGCCAATAAAAGTGAGATACTAGGTATTCAAAGGGAGCAGCATCCAATTCCAGGGTCTTCTTCCCATCTAAGACCTCTAGAGCTGCAAAGAAGCTATTTCTGGCCCCTGGAGCTCCATGGAGTTAGGATTCCTTGACCCCAGTATGCCCCACCCTGACAAAATGCCTGCTGAGAACAGCTAGGCTCTTCAGGAGGAATTAAGAAGGTGAAGTTGGGGTGGATGGGGGGTGAGGAGGTGCTGAGAAGAAATTCTGAGTAGGAATTGGTTTTTGTTTGTTGGTTTTTTGTTGTTTTTGTTTTGTTTTGTTGGGTTTTCGAGACAGGATTTCTCTGTGTAGCCCTGACCCTCCTGGATGGAACTCACTCTGTAGATCAGGCTGGCCTCAGACTCCCAGAGATCCGCCTGCTTCTGGTTCCTGTGTGCTGGGATTAAAAGCATGTGCCACCACCACCCAGTTCAGAGCTTTCTTGTTGAAGGTGTGTACACCACAAAGACATCTAAGACCTGACCTTGTGTTTGTTGAGTTTTCTTCAGAAGAGTACTTTGATGGATCAGGACCAAGGAATGCCACAGAAAATCACACCATGTAACAATTTATTATTGTGGGAGAGGGAGCAAAAGGCTGCCTCTAAGCAGGAAAAGGGGGGGCAAGCGCTGTGATGGCAGAGACTTCTGAAATAGGGTCTAGTGTCCTATTTGGGGGCTGATGATGAAGTGGCTGGCTGGGGCTGGGGTTGGAGTTGTGGGAGATGGGCGGGGGCACCTGGTTACTAATAGTTTTAGTGCTCACAAAGGACATGGGCAGGTTGCCAGTGCTTATTAACTAACTTTACAGAAGCGAGGACATTAAATTTAAAAAAAAAATTAAAACCACAAATAGGACATTGAAGAAAAAAGAAACATGTGAAACTGTTACCAGAACAAAGGAGAAACTGTGGGAATATGGCTCAATTGGTAAAGTGCTAATAACCCAGGAGGCCCTGGGTTCTGTCCCAGCACTTGGCTTGTGGAGGGAGGAAGCTCAAAATTCAAAGTCATCCCTGAGGGCAAAGCAAGTTTGAGGCCAGCCAAGGTTACGTGAGACCCTGTCTCAAAAAGAAAAACAGAAGAAATACAAATTTAAAAACAAAAGAATATTAAGCACTAAAGGGCAAATAAGTGGTTGGCTTTCATCCATGTTCAGATGAACTGAAATCAACTTGGACTACCTTGGGGCTTTTCAAATTCCCCAAAAGCACAAGGGGGAGATGGTTGGAGAGATGGCTCAGCAGCTATGAGCACTGACGGCTCTTCCAGAGGACCCGAGTTCAATTCCCAGCACCCATATGACAGCTCGCACATATCTGTAACTCCAAGATCCGACCGACACCCTCACACAGACCAATGCACATAGAATAAAAATAGATACAAAATGTAATTATTAAAAGAAAAAAAGAGAAGTGCAAGAGGGGACTTTGTGGTTCCTAGCTCTGTCCTGAGCCCTTCCTGGTCAATAAGACCTTGTTAATTTTAGGCAGTTACAATCTCCCAGGAAGGGAGTCTGTAAACCGAGAAGTCAGAGTCAGCCCTGAGCCCTTCCAGTCTGAGAGGCAAGGACTGTCAAATGGGACACTTCTGAATCCTTGGCTGCCCGTGAGGTTCATGAAAACTGGCCGGTTTGTATGATCCATTAAAAAAATGTTCTGAACTCTGTAGGAACCCAGTTTTACTGTGTTAATTCCATCCTTCTTCATGAAGGAATATCTAAGTCAAGGAAAATCTAACTTAAAAGAACAACAGGTTTGTGTTAAGGAGGGGCGTAGACGGTGTTTGGAAGGTGAGAGAGGCTGGGGAGGTGAGCGTGTTCAGTATGCTTACGGATGTGTGTTGAAATTGTCTTGCAAATTTAATTAATAAAAATGAACACAAACACTTTCAAAAAACATGAAAGACAATTTTGGTTTCTCTGTGTTGAAATCTCACATTTAGATACAAGAAGAACTGAACTGTGTCTGGTAAGAAAGTTCAAAGACTTTGATTACTTTGTTCTTTTAAATATTTTATTTGGAGTTTGCCCTTACATTCAAGATAACCCACAGTAAGAAAAAACAGGCCATTTAAGTTTAAAGTAAAATACAGAAAGGGCTGTACACTATTGTATTCTTGTATCTGTTATATTTTCATATTTTTATTATCCTGTCTTTGAAAATATTTATTCTCTGTGGCAGGTTTATGGTTGCTTCCTGTTGTTTTATTTTCTCCAGTGTTTTCTGTAATACCATAAACTTCTTTGTGATTTAGTTATTTGAAGAGGAAGAAAACCAAGTTTCGATGCCAATGGGATTTGTTTTTTACTCACTTTTAAATTAGAATCCTTAAGCAAATCAGTGTATTAAGATTGAGATGCCAAAGCAAACATTTCCTGATGGGATGTCTGGATGGTGGGTCTCCGTTCAGCTCTTTGATCTCTTTCACGGGACGCAGCCTGTTTTTTTCTGGATAAAATGACAGCCCAGATATTTCAGCAGTTCCACATTGCATTATCTGCCCTGGCCCACAGAAGCGGGAGACTCTGGCTCGTGTGTGTCACTGACCTTTTCTCTGTGGAAGCCTGGCAACCCCCTACCTCCCACAGTGCTATGAGGCTCTGTGTTAATAAACTGAGATTGATTTACGTATTTAATTATTCTTTCTCTCTCTCTCTCTCTCTCTCTCTCTCTCTCTCTCTCTCTCTCTCTCTCTCTCTCTCTCTCTCTGTGTGTGTGTGTGTGTGTGTGTGTGTGTGTGTGCATACACTGGCACATGTGCCACAGTGTATGTATGGAGGTCAGAGAACAATGTGTGGATTTTCCCTCTATCTGCCCCTAGGATTCCAAAGATCACACTCCAATCATCAGACTCACTGGCAAGAGCCTTTGCTCACTGAAGCATCTTGCTCTCCCCTCACCGAGTTCCTTGAGCACATCAACTTCCCCTAAGACAGCTTAGATTAAATAACTAACAACTGGGCTGACTCAGACTGCAACATTTATGAGGCCTAAGTCTGATGACATTAAATATAAGAACTGGATGCAGAAAGATGAAGGGTTCCAGGTTCCATGTAGACCCAACAAGGCATCACTTCTCAAACTATGGGTCACAGCCAATGGGGAAGCACGTATTTCGGATAGTCTTAGGAACAGAGACACACCACTCAAGAACAAAATTACATTTATAAAGTAACAATAAAAATAAATTTATGGTTGGAGAGTCCTAAGACCATTAGAAATACCTATTTCCAATGGTCCTGACCCACATGCTGAGAACCACTGCAATAGGGCATGGCAGCTGCTCATGTCTACTCATTCCTCTGACCCTTACTGGCTGACTGTCTACTACGGGTTCTAGACTCATAAGTCCTGAGCAAGGATTCAAATCCTAACCTTCACAGGGAGGTCATCTCATGAGCTGAAATAGATAGTAAGCACACAGACAAATGCTATATTCTGTGTTGGTTGCAGGGATGATACAAATCAAAGCATACAAAGTATGACAAAGAGAAACTGTGCATATTAGTATATCAAGACTCAAAAGGCAGATGTCTTTAAGTGGAGTCCACGGAGTTCTCCCAAAAGTCTAGTGGGTAAATTCCAAAGTGTCTGAACCCCAGTAGAAGACAATTCATCAGCCTCTTCTTTAAATTTTATTTATTTTTGTTTTATATATGTTAGTGTTTTGTCATGGGTGTCTAGTTCCCTGGAACTGGAGCTGCAGACAGTTGTGACCTGCCATGTGGGGTGCTGGGAATTGAACCCTGGTCCTCTGGAAGAGCAGCTAGTGCTCTTCATCGCTGAGCCATTTCTCCAGCCCCAATTCGTTAGACTCTTACCTAGTCTCTTCTAAAGCCCCAGCAGCATCACATGAGTCTGCAGTGTCACTGTGCCTGCAGTGTCCCTGCGATGGGAGCCATCTCAGAGAGTCACACATACGAACAACAGCCCTGTAGAAATCACAGCAGATTCTAAAGGCACTGAGAAATTTTATTACTCAGTGCTTTAGGGCAGCATATATATTCCCTATCATAAATTTTTACTATTTTCAGGTGGTTCTGTATATTTGGTTTCTTTTGTAATTCTCTATGCTTTTTCCCTATACATCTAAGCACCCTGATCTGAGAAGCGAGTTTTTCTTGGACTACATCAAACTGCCAAGAGGCAACAGTTAGCTTCCCGCGTTTCTTCTTAGAATATTAAAAAGATGAGTGCTCGTGGCGTGACATGTAGCACAATGAATAGTTTCTGATGCTTCCACCAAGAGCATTCCAAAAAAAACTGGTGTGTTTTTACCATTGCAAGTATGGTTGCAAAAAATACTAGGGCTAGTAGCCCAGCTCGCCTTATGGACCAACTATGATGCTACTGACCATTGTCAAAAGGCAGAAAGTTGACTTCGTGATCTCCTAGAAGTTGTCAGGGTCCTTCTAGAGTTCTAGTGCTCTAAGGACTACTGTGATAGAGTTAGGTGACAAGTGTAGAAATTCCTCCAGACAGTACTTGGGGGACGCTATTGGCATAGATATCTTTTTGGTGGTTGGTGTAGTGCAATGTCCAACACTGAAATGGGAGTTTTTGCTATACTTTTTAGGAAAACAATTTTAAATCTCAATCAGAAATCAGCTTTTTTAATAATGCAAATGAAGCCCAGCACTGGAATGTATCAGATAATGTAAATTGAAGTGCAGTCTGCAGTATAGATGTGTATTAACACTCTGCTCAAGACAAACACATCCAAGACTGGCTACTTTTCCAGAAGATGCAGGTTTGACTCCCAGCACCTACTTGGTGACTTACAATAGTCTGTAAGTCCAGTTCCAGGACATCTACTACCCTCTTCAGGCCTCCATGGGCACCAGGCACACAGGTGGTACACACACATACATGCAGACAAAATACCCATAAACACATAAAATAAATAATTATTTTAAATAAAGAAAACCATACCCAGTACAGAAGGGGTGGTGGTCTCTTTCCTGTCACAAATATCTCAGCATTTCATGAGGCCTACAGGCCTTGCCTCAGAAGAATGCTTGATTTTGTATGCAGTGAAATTCCTAGAATTTCCTAAAGAATACATTAGATCTGGAAACTTATTTCTAGTGAGAGGCCCCCTTCGAGGGGTTCAACATACTGTGAGAGTGTTCTGCTTCCTTTGGTTCCCACTGGCAATGGAAAGCAACGGGTGTTCTTTTCCTTGGTGGTAGGACACTAGAGCGTGAACTGAGTTGTGCACATGCCAGCAGGGGCTCCACCGCAGATATAGATTCCCCAGTTCTCTTTGTACTTTCTGCTTTTGAGACAGTCCGCATAAATTGTGCAGTTGGCCTTGAATTTTCAATCCCCCTGCCTCAGCCACCCAAGAAACTGAGAGTCCAGATCTCACTAGGACCAGCTGAAAGTTGCTTTTAGATTTGTTTCCAGGTCAATTACCACCCTGAGTCCTCAGATTCTGTATGTCAGTAAGCTTTCTAGACCTCACTTGGCAGAGTGAGGAAGTAGAATAAAACTGTCTTCCCTCTCCACTTGCTGAGAGTCCAGCCAAGCATATGTCTCCTGCCGGATGCAGAATGTCCGTAAAGGTCGGGGCCCAAGGCCACCTGTTAGGAAGATCACAGACAATGCCTTCCTGGTAGTTCTAGACTATAAAGAATTTCCCACTACGACTCTCTAAAATTTTGTTTACTCTTTTTAAAATATTTTGTTATATCAATAACTCTCATTCTCTCTTAAATCACACCATCACTCTTGGGCCTCCAGGAGGTGGAGAACCGTCTGAGCCCGCAGGACTAAAAGCTAAGAAGCAAAGGATGTGCAGAGTTTTATGGCTTCCTAAAGGGAGAGCTCAAAAACAGTAAAGCGTTCTTTCCCTGTGAACAGTTAACACATTAAGGAGAGATGTAATTTATTAACTGATTTGTGAACTAAAGGGAAGTTTAGCTAAACTTTCATGAGAGTGCCTATCACTGACATGTAGGAATTGTGTGTAAACGTAGGTTACAAGGGACTGCTTGCCTCATGGACTACAATGCTGTTGCTTTCCGTGGGCTGCACCGAAATGGATTCTGATGCTTTGACCTAAGGCTGGAGAGTTTAAGTTAGTAGCTTGAAAACTTTCTAAGATTATGAAGTCAAGCCACGATATTCACTTTGCCAGTGGATATTTTCAGCTCTGCTGGTCAAGTTTCACATGGTCTTTGAAGTGCTAGGTCCCTTTATGAAGGAAACCTGGATTCCTAAAGACTACAGCTCTCCTTCTCAACTGCTAAAAGTTTTGAAATTTACTTCCTTTTTTTATTATTTTGTTTTGTGAGACAGGATTCTCTGCAGCCCAGGATTATCATGACCTAGGTGGCCAGGCTCCGGTTTTTACCTGGCTTCCCAGTGCCTTTCACTGCAGCTTTCCCCAAGGCTAAGTTGACTCCTCAAGCATTTATATCCTTTACTGAGTTATTCAATGCTGCTGAGCCTCCCAAATCCCTTAACCAACAGGCTCAAAATTCAGAGCATAGATCACCCACTACCCTTATGCAGGCTTTTCTTTAGTTCATAAAGCGTTTTCCTTCTTTTTTATGAGCCATTCTTGCATGTGTTTTTCAAATGCATACTGTCCAACCCCCACTACCATCCTGTGAAACAGGTATGACTGCTGGGATCGTATAAGCCAGTAGAATTATGCTTCAGAAGGTGAGACGTGTCACCCCTTGTAATCTGCCCGATAGAATCCTACGAGCTAGAATCTTTACAAGCTAGCCTCAGCCAGATGACCTAGTGACACAATTCAGACTCCTCTCTTCAAGTCCCATGTCCCATGTATCTCTTCTGTACTCAGCACAGATTCATTTTCCTTACCAGTCTAGTTTTTTCAGAAATATAACAAAGCAAATTATAGATCTTCTCTTTTCCCACGGGAATGTCTGCTTCAGTTGCTTCTCTATCACTGTGCCTGTTAGAGACAACTGAAAATGAGTGATTTTAGCTGACAGTTTCAGGGGTCTGTCCCACATGGCAGGGAAGGCATGGCAAGACAGACAGCTCACATCATGAGAAGCACAGAGACTGTAAAGGGCCGGAGGTATTATTCTGGCAAGGACATGGTCCCAGTGACCTAGTTCCTTAAGGGAGACCCTAGCTTCTAAAGTTTCCAGAACCTCTTAAAATAGTGGCACCAGCTGGAGACCAAGCAGCCAGAGCATAAACCATGGGGAGCATTTCAGACTCAAACAAAAAAGGTACCCAAACTTAAAGTGCTTATGGCGAGACGGTCATACAGGGATCACGTTCTTCACTGATGTTAAGGAACAGTTAAGAAGTAGGAGTCCCCCTCACCCAACAAAAAAGAAGCCCCAAGGTTGTTAGATTCTCTTGACTAGTCAGAAGATAGAAAACCCTGGCACAAGCTCCATGTGGCTGCGGATACCTGGATCTAGACAGCGTTTGAACCCCTGAGACAGGGGAGTTGCCTCTTGCTTCAGGCTTCATCCCATGAGTCCTTGTGTTCCTTGGCACTTGTGGGCACTTAGGTTCTTAGTTCTAGGATAAGAATCATGGCTGTGAGGCAGGGAATGAACTGTACTTCATAGTTACCAACTGATACTAGTAGCCCGAGAAGTGGACCACTGGCTGGAGACTGCTCTGCGTCTGGTTAGTTGGTGATCGTTGATCATTGTACCTTGAGTATTCCAAGTGTTTCTCTAGTTATTGTTAAGAATTTATTCAGGGTTGGAGAGATGGCTCCACAGTTAAGAGCACTTATTGCTCTTGGAGAGGACCCAGGTTCAGTTCCCAGCACCTACATGGTAGCTTACAACCATCTGTAAACTCCAGTTTCAGAGGATCTGATGCCCTCTTGTGGTGTCTTTAAACTCCTACATACACAGGGTGCATATAAATAAATTCACACACACACACACACAAGCACATAAAATTAAATAAATTTAAACAAGCAAAAGCTAAAGAATTGGTTCTCCACCGCCCCCCCCATGGGTGCAGAAGTCATTCATGATAAGATGCAATGAAGTGAAACTCCTCCAAATATATTCTCATATGAGTCCATACCTGTGCCTAAATGAGAAATACAGATTTGGCCGTGGACCTGACCTCCCTGTCAGCATTAAATTCTCACATGTTTCAACTGAGTTTAGAAAATATGGCCTTCCCTTTGCCTTCGAGGCTTTAGAGCAGCAATTCTCAGCCTGTGGGTCACGACCCATTTGGAAAACCTATCTCCAAAACATTTACACTGCGATTCATAAGAGGAACAAAATTACAGTTATGAAGCAGCAGCAAAAATGATTTTATGGTTGGGGGTCACCACGACATGAGGAACTGTATTAAAGGGTCGGACTGCATTAGGAGGTTGAGAACCACTGCTTAAGCAAACTCGGGATGGGAAACTGTAAATGTGAAAAAGTGATGGTTCACAAATATCTCCTCCAGCAGGAAAACAGCCCAGGAAACTTTAGGGAAGTTGAAGGAGAAAGACAGAGGCTGAGGCTATAGGCAAGGCTCGCCCGGCTCACACAAGGCTCTGCCTTAAGTGTCTGGCACAGAGAAAGGGAAAGGAGACATAGAAGAAAGGAGGAAGAGGAGGAGGAAGAGAAGGTGGCAGGAAGGGGTAAGCAGGCCATGAGTGAGCAAGCAAACTAGGGGGTGGGTTGCACGAATAATTACAGTCAAGGGTAGCTATACTCAGTATTTTCTCCCTGGGGAATTTTTCTTTGTTTTCTATTATCCGCTATGGAAAATTTCAAGCGTTCACACACAGATAATTCTTAGTCATCCATGATCCTTAAGGAAATGGAAATTCCAAGTTAATTGAAAGTGATGATTTTATTTGCTTTCGACATTTCTTCATTAATGTCATCATGGGTCTGCAGTGACCTTCTGAGTTGAAAGGCTGTGGCCTTTAAAATAGCCACAAACATGCTGTTTATATTCTAGATAGCCAGAAGTTGAAAGTGTGACTTTTGTGGTTTGTTTTGGAATCTTCAGCCGCAAACTTTGGACTATTGGATGTGAAAGAAAAAAAAAAAACAGTTGTGGAATTGTGGATTTCTTCAGCTGGGAAGGCAGCAGCATCAAAAGTCTATGGTGCTAAGACAGTTTCTGTGGCTTTCAGAAACTTGTCTGGCCCAAAGGGATCATAAATAACTGTCGTGGTATAAAACCCTTGAAGAAAATACTTGACTCCCCAGAAATTCCGACCATTCTTCCACTCAGTGACTTTCCTGCTGGGAGAATCTGTTTGAGCATGCTTGCTCTGGTCCTGTGTCCCCAGGAAAACACTCCCCTGGGTTGAGGCTTGCCTTACCCCAGGAGCTTCTTTTAACAAAATGAAATGGTGGGAGGTGAAACATGAGCTTCTTTCCACTTCATAATTGAACTGGAGCTGGCCTGCTGATCTCTGCTTCTAGGGGTCACAAGCACCTTGGCCTTCTGGCATTAGAAAGAGCACAGTCAGGGGTTAAAATGGGTTTCTTCTTTGTGAGTGTGCATATGTGCATGCAACCTGAGGCATATATATGCAAGTGTGCTCACCTGTTCACGTGCATGTGGGGGCCAGAGGTATGTGTTGAGCTTCTTCTATCTCTCTGCTCCTCATTTTTGAGACTGGGTCTCCCCTGAAGCTGTAGCTCTCTGTTTGTACTGGCCTGGCTAGACAGCAAGCCCCTGAGATCTAACCGTCTCTGCCCACCCACACACAACCTGCGCTAGAGTTACAGACATGCATCATTGCATCTGGCTTTTTACATCTGTGCTGGGGATCCAAACCCAGGTTCTTGTGCTTATATAATAAGAATTTTACCGCCAAGCCATCTCCCTAGCCCCCTAAAATGTATTTCCTTGGTTATTTATTTTTTAAAGGGAAAATTCTTCAGCTAGTGATAGAGACCATGGAATTCAGGGGCAGTCCATTAATGAAATTATTCTGTGACCCAGATACGAAGACCCACTGCAGTGAGTCTTGCTCATTTTCCGTGTGACTAGATAAAGGGGTAGAAAAGCAGGACTCTATAAACCTGGTCCCGTATTTATTTTAAATGTTGTATCAGTATCAATATAAGAATATGGTGTGGGAGGTCCTTCTGTCTATGTGTTGCTTTTATTGGTTAACAAATAAAGAAACTGCCTTGGCCTGTTGATAGGGCAGAACTTAGGTAGGTGTGGGGGGCAGGGGGAACTAAATTGTATGCTAGGAGAAGGAGGATGGAGTCAGGGAGAAGCCATGTAGCCTTGCCAGAGACAGACTCCAGAACTTTTTCCAGTAAGCCACAGCCACGTGACGATACACAGATTAATAGAAATGGGTTAAATTAATATGTAAGAGTTAGCAATAAGAAGCTAGAGCTAATGGGCCAAGCAGTGATTTAGATAATACAATCTCTGTATGATTATTTCAGGGCTAAGCAGCTGGGAACTAACTAGTGGCCTCCATACTATGAGAATACTCTTTGTTTCCAAGTATATCACTACCACCCTCTGCAGACAGAAGCAGCCTCCAGCCCTGTATTGGTCTGAATCCCTGGCAGTAGGATGCTAGAGCCCAGGGACCTGGCATATACTTGAGCATCACTAGGGAAACACACAACAGATTGCTGGTGGCAGAGGTTTGGGCATTTGGCTTTTTCTGGGCCTTCTTTGTACTAGAGTCATAGGCAACCAAGGTGCATAATCCCAGCCATTATTCCTCCAAATGGAGCCCACATCTGAAATTTGCATCATACATTGAGGAATGGGTTGTAGATCAATATGTGTTCAATTTTGCAAAGAACAACTAAATATATACTGTCGTTGAAGTAAATTATTGTTGGTTTTTGTGGGGGGGTATTTACTTTTTTGGCTTTAAAATGCATTGTAGTTGTCATCTGGACTTTACTTTGCTGTTGAATTTTTTATGATGTTGTTTATTGAAAAGCAGTAAAATCACCTACATGCTTTTATCAGGTGTCCAGATTCCAATAGTGATTTCCTCAGCATAGCTCAATTCAAATAAAAATTTCATCATCTCCAAAGACTACTCCGATAAAGTACTTGTCTGGCACTGGGTGTGGATTACAATGCAGAGAGGAAAATTGTCTAGAAATGTGGACTATATAATGGACGACTTAGGGCAAAGTTAATGACATTTTTGTATTCCTGGCACGCTTCAAATACTGAAGCTTCCACAGCCCCATGGAAGTGACAACTGTGACGTGAGTATCTCGCAGCAGCCGTAGACAGAATCACACCGATGCCTGGTGTACGCTCTCTGGTGTACGAAGCGAAAATAATCTCATTCCAATCAATATGTGTGAGGCTTTGGCACAGGCTTGACATAGCGCCAAGAGTCTTTCCCTTCACAGGTTGTGCTCCACAGGCCTCAGGTCACCCGCGCCTCTGCTGGGCAAGGTTTTCTAACAGATCTCACTGTAACAGGGAGCATGAATGGCCCACACATGTTGCCTGTGGTATGGTGACATTTTATTCCCTCAGCTCCCAAACATATCACGAGAATAAGTAGCATGTCCAAGAGGAATCCCAAAGGAATAAGAACTGAGGTTCTCCTCCAGGCATGGACCTGTAACTAACTGTTCTCTCTGGTGAAGAGCCAGACCGTGTCTACCCAGAATGGGTTTATAGTTAAAGGGTAGAGAGGCTTATGGTGTCTAAGCCAAGGTGGAGGCCAGACCTGGCCCTGGTGGGGACCTGTGCCTCCCGTCCCTCTCAAGAAAGGAAGCAGAAGGTAATAGCAATGCACCTGCTGCCTTGAGCCATGGGCCAAAGAAGCTGAGGCCTCCAGAGATAGAGGAAGCTCTCGACTGGCAACTGGGAAGGGGCCTGCTGGCCGCTTCATGGCAAATCTACAGTCTTCTCATTGTTTCTGTAGTTCCTGTATTAACACCTGCTTCTGGACTAAGAGCTCAGGGTGCAGAAGGTATTAGCCATGAAATAAAGAAGGACAGGAGGAGGGACAGAAACATGAGAAAGAGTAAGAAGCAGGTTAAACGGAGACAACACACTCTACAGCGTGTGAAAATATGTCACTGAAACGAAGCCTCATGGTACGCCAGTACTCCACTGCTGGACTATGTCCCCAGCCCTCTTTTTACCTTTTATTTTGAGACAAGGTCTATGTAAGTTACCCGGGCTGACCTTGAACTTCTTCTATAGTCCAGGCAAGATTTGAACTTGGAATCTGCCTCACCTTTCCAAGGGGTAGGCCTTGGCTACTGGGCCCAGGTTAGACCTCTTTTTGCTCAGTATTCTTTCTACCCAACTCCTAAATTCAGTCCTTCCATTTTACAATCCTGTAAAACTTAATTTTACATAATTTTGCCAAGACATTTCTTAAGCGTCTTAGGGAGGTCCTTCAATACCCCACTTGGTACAGAGTAGCTGAGGGTTTTGTAAGTAACTCCCACTGGGGCTGATCACTGTTTAAAGGCATTCTTTGTGTCAGTGTTTGAGACAGATGCAGAAGGAAAAGGATTATTAGCCAAAAACACTATAATTCTGAGAATTAGTGACTTAATATATTCCACTTCACCTTTGAAAATGTTTGTACAAAATTGGGTTGGGCCTGGTGGGTTTCAACTAGAGTCTGCAGGCACTGATTTGCCTAATAAAATAACCACATCGGCTGGCAAAAGTCTGCATACCTGGCTACCTTCCTGCCCTGGAGCCTGGAACAGCATTGGCTTTGGCAGGTATGGTTTCCAAAAGATTCGGAGAGCCAGCCTAGCACTCCACCTGTGGGCAGTGTGCCTCCCCAAAGGCCAGATCGGGGTCTCTAGCTTTTTAAAGACTCAAAGGGCCTCTGTTCTTTCACATTGTATAATAACAACTGAAATAACCAAAGAATTTGGTGTGCATTACCGGAAATGTGCAATAGTGACATGACAAACCAAGACTGTAATCGCTTGAATTGTTTTATTTTTAAATTTTATTTTATTTATTATTATTATTTGCATGTATGATGTGGTGGTGTGTGGTGTGTGTGTATGTAAGGGGGATGTGTACATGGGTGTGCATGTGGAGGTCAGAGGGCAGCAGTTGGAGTTGGTTCTTTTCACTTTTCATGGGGTGTAAGGAATTGAATTCAGATGGCCAGGCAGACACAAGTGATTTCACATGCTAAACCCTCACTGGGGCTTAAATTTCTTTTCCATAAAAGATGCCATGGCTTTGTTGTTGTTGTGTATGTGTAGTATATGAACGTGTGTACATGTTGGACCCCAGTGTGTGTGCTCTCAGAGGTCAGAGATCAACATCAGGTGTTTTCCTCAATTGCTCTGCACCATATTTTTCTGAGCCACCAGCTCTCGCTGAATCTGAAGCTCACTGATTGGTTAAACTAACTAGCCATTAAATACCCAGGATCCTCTTGTCTCTGCCTCCCAGCCCCGAGGGCACATACCAAACTTTGTATGTGGTTCTTGGGATCTGAACCCAGATCTGAGTCTGAAGGCCTCAGGCTTGCGCAGAAAGCACTTTGGTCCTTCTCCCTAGCTGGGATGCTGTATGTTTTGAAATATTTGGGGGCATTAAAGATACAGATGCTGCATAGCCGTTATCACTGTTGTACACGGATGAGAGCTGCTCTTCATCTTGTTAACATGGGTTAGACAAGTGCAACTCTCAGCAGCCTGCACCCTGCCCAGAAGAGGAAAAGGAAAAGAAACTTGTGTCGTTGTTGAGGTTGTTGTTGGTGTTGTCCCTGTTCTCTTTCTCCACTTTAATTCTAAGAACTGGGTGTTATGATTCAAGTTAACGAGACAGTACTTTCTCAGCCCTATAATCGCCTGCTCCCACAGGTGTGGAGGAATGCTCTGGGGTGGAGCCCAAGAGCTTAGTCCACACTGCATGCAGCAGGCACAGTAGCAGTGGGCGAGTTAAGGTATGATTGACACACTGAGGGACAGTGGTGTTCAGTAAATGCCCAGAATCCAGGAGGTGGCCATTTCAAACACTTGTTAACCAAGCCTGGCGACTGTCGTGACATGTCAAGAGTCTGTATCTAACCTGGAAGGGGGGATGGGGAGCTAATAAAAGCAGAGAATCCTCTTCTAGAATTCAAGAGGTACCAGGCTATGAAGAGAACTTCTACGTCAGAGGCTTGGACACAAGATGCAAAACATGATCCTGTTAGACAAAGGGGTCCAAACAGCCCTGCCCCAGACAGTGGGCATAAATGAGATGCAGAGATAGGTCACGTGAGCTGCCCAAATGGTCTTGAGCTAGGTTTGTTGACTAGAGCTGAGATTTTTAGATTTTTGAACCTTTATATGAGATAAGATGTTAAACATAGCCCAGTAGATGTAGAGATGGACCAAAGATCTTCAGGAGTCCAGGTGTCCTGCCCATCCCCCCAGCCACACTAGGCTGTCTGTGGGCTTGATTTGTTTTAGTGGGATTTTATAAATCCCTCACTTTCAGGCCCAGCTTTAGCCATAAAATTGGAGAGAGTTTGGTGGCCCTGGCTAAAAATTCCAGAGACAACAGAAGAACTCAGGGCCTGGCAGTAAATTCAGGGTGACTTTTGGAACCTCTGAGAGAAGGCAATGGGCTACCTTCGGAGTAGTATAATTTATATTATCCTCAACAGCCATAAACTACACTTTTAATTAACCCTTCCCACTTCCCACTCTGTTCACAGTAGTTCCTGAACTTTGTTCATTGAACAAGATTTAAAAAAAAAATCTAAAGTCCCCAGAATATGTCCCATTCATGTCACAAGCCTTTGTAAATATGGTGGTATATGTAAGGTCTGTCCCTTCTTACTACATTGTTGCCATCTTGTTGAGTTAATGAAATTATGTCCACACTGAGCCCAACCTCTTATTATGTATTAATTTGTGAGACCATTCTGCCTAACACCTGACTAAGAGCTCATTTCTGTAGGCAGGAGTCAGGGGAGGAAGCCAATAAGAGAGTGGTTGGTGTCTCTGAACACCTTGTAAATTCCCTCAAGGGCTCAGGGGATGGTGACAGTAGGTTCACTCCAGCACGGAAAGTGGTATGTTAGAAAAGGGAGTCATGGCACTGGTGACACCGTACCTGGCTCTGCCCCCACTGAGCCAGATGATATCATAACTTAACAGAAGTTCACCTCAAGTAGATGCCGACTGTGACCCATGAGACCCTGTGACTAACCAAAGGCGGTGAGGGCCTTTGTCTGTCATGGGTCACAGTGAGACTCCTTGCTCTTCCCTGTGCCATAAATATAGGACAGACCTTCTGCCTGTCTTACACCTTCCCTTGTTCCGTAGCTGTGGGGTCCCCTGCATCTGCCTTGGCATGGCATGCTGTTGTCATCTGCCTTATCCCTCTAGAACTGAAACCCAAAACAAACTCTTCCATCTGTCACTCTTGATAATGGCGTCTTACCATGGAACCCGAAGACAGCAGCAGAAGAGTACCAGTCCCCAAAAATTTAAGACCCCCAAGTTGTTTTTAACTTTCTGTTACTCTAATACATTTTCAATCAAATCATGATGCAACAGTTTTACATGTTATATGCTTCTGCATATTAAACATGCTTTATTTTTTTTTGAACACACATTTTTGCCTTTGTGGGAAGTCTTTTTCCTTCATGCCCATGGCAAATCAATAGGAAAATCTCTCACTAAATCAGCCAGCTCATCAGCTGCACAGCACGGCAGCCTCACCTGCAGGAGCCCGGCTGCAGCCATGGTTCATCTCAGAGAAACGAGGAAGCATGCTGAGGCTACAGTCCCAGAGCGAGGCAACATGGGAATAGAAACCATAGATTCAGTAAATAACTCAGGGCTCCCACTGCACTTCAGAAAGATGCAGGAAATTCAAAACTGCAGGAAACAGTGAGGAGCAGGTACATTCCGGGCCTTCCGCACACTCTCCTGGTGCTACAGGTGGATTGAGCCCCAGTCAAGAAAAACCTACTTATGTCAAGCACAATTGAAACCTGGGGTAACCTAAACACCCCGAAAGGGCTACAGCAGCTGTGCATGGGGTTTGCAGGGGTTAGCGTCATTTGGGTTAGAATTCCTGTCGGGCAGAATGATTCCTCCTCCTGAGGCTCGAAGGTCTTAAACACAATCAAAAATAGCTGTCAAATAAGATTCAGAAGAACCGTTGTTGTTATTGTTTGGCTTCTTGAGATAGGGTCTCACTATGTAGCCCAGGCTGGCCCAAGATTCACAATCTTCTGGCCTTTACCTTCTGAGAGCTGGAAATCCAGCATGTGCCACCACAATCCCTTTGAGGTTTTTTGTTGTTGTTGTTATATTGCTTTGTTGTGCTTGTTGTTTTGCTTTTCATTGGCTTGCTTTTCAGCTGCATATTAGTAATGGCAGGGAGGTGGGAAAGCTAGCCCCATTGGTTCATTTTTAGTTTAAGAATATAAGCGGACCACAGTAATTAATTATTTTCCAATATCCCATTAAGATAATAAAGCAGTGGTTCTCAATCTTCCTAATGCTGTGACCTTTTAATACAATTTCTCGTGTTGTGGAGACCCCCAACCATGAAATTATTTCATTGCTACTTCATAACCTTAAGTTTGCTAGTGTTATGAAGTCTAATGTAAATATCTGGTATGGAGATTATCTGATATGCTACCCCTTGTCAGGTGGTGACCCACTGGTTGAGAACCACTATTAGGGACCGTCACATGACCAGATTTGACAAGGAAGACAACAGAAGGATGGGACCCTTGAACGAGTACCATAGAGAGAGTGGGATGTTGATAACCGGTCGTCATGGGTGGATCTTAATTAGGAGCATGTCATTGAAGGGTATTTTGAGACCCTAGTCCCTTCTCTGCACCCTCTCTCTGTTTGCTTTCTGGCTGCCATGAGGTGAGCAGCTTGCTCCTCTACGCCCTCTCATTGTAATAGTCTACCTCACAATAGGTCCCTAGGAATGGACTGAAATTTCATAGCTTCTGTGAACCAAAACAAACGTTTCTTTCTGCTAGTTGTTTATCTCAGGGATCTGTTACAGTGACAGAAACTGGCTAGCACACTGTGGCCAAGAAGCCCCAGCCCTGAGTGCATTTAAAGAAGATAATAGGATCTGACTGAGCACCGAGTAGACTTACCAAGTCCCTGCCCCAACTCCTCTCAGTGATTGATTGTGTTGCAGGAGTGTAAGCCAATAAACCCTTTCTTCCCAAGTTGCTTTTGGATGTGGGATTCCCCTCTGTATGCTGTGAATATGATTGGTTAATAAATAAAAAAAAAAACTGGCTTGGCCTGAAAGGGTAGAGTAGAGCTAGGTGGGGAAAACTAAACTGAATGCTGGGAGAAAGGAGGCGGAGTTGAGGAGAAGCCATGTAGCCCGCAGGAGACAGATGCAGGAAGACCTAGTAAGCCACAGCCTCATGGCAATACACAAATTAATAGAAATGGGTTAAATTAATATGTAAGAGTTAGCCAATAAGAAGTTAGAGCTAACGGACCAAGCAGTGATTTAATTAATACAGTTTCTGTGTGGTTATTTTGGGTCTGAGCTGCCGCGTGGCTAGGAAACAAACAAGCGGCCTCTCACTATAGCTTTTAGTCCAACTATTTATCACAGCGGCAGAAGCAAGCTAGGAGTTAAGAGTTGCTGGACTAGGTCCCCCAGTGAATAGGAATACTGGTTACAGTGAAGGTAGAGTTTTACCTTCACTTTTTTTTTTTTTACCTTGTTTACCCAGAACATCCCACCATAGAACACAGACATATAGCCAGGGTGTCAGAAGTGGCATAAATGACCACATGAACACCAAAATCGATGTCACGGTGTTACCATCCACCACCCTAGTGGGAACTTGCGATAGAGGAAAATGCTACTTCCTAACAGTGATGCCTTCTGAAGGACTGTGTGCAAATCCACTCCAAAGGACGCTTTCAATCCCCTCTAGGGCTGTGTTACCAGTGGTTCCGGCCAGATCTGAGCACAGAGGAGGCCATCTGACCACCTGCCCCTTGAAGTCCATTAAACATCACTGAGAAGGCTTGTTTGACTCTTCCAGTTCCGGGTTTGGAGGAGAAAGGGCTTTTGAGCAGAGTGTATGCAATAAAGGTTAGCTTAGGTCACATCCATTCCACTTATCTAAATTGACTAACCCATCAAATTTGTTCTCCGACTGCCACTGTCCAGCCTTCATGCCCCCTTGGTGAATGGGCTCGGTAATTCCTCCCTCTCCCGGCTGTTAGAGCTCGCACAATGAAGCGCCCTTCTGCGTGTCCTCTACCGTCCAACTCTCCTCTAATGGCTGTAGTTTTCAAGTAGGAAGATCCACTCCAATCTCTTTTTAAAATCTATACTGGAAAGGGTTTTGAGTTGTTTTTTTTCTACGTTGTCTTATGGCTTTGTGTAGGAAACTCAAGTTCTGCAGGGATGGGGATGGGGGATTTTGCCCACTTTTGCTTAATACTATTAGTTTGTTTCTAGCAAACTGTGTTTTTGACAAAATGTGAATTATACATTTCATATTTCCATATTTTTCTTCCTGTTTCCTCTGAGTTAGTGGAAGCCATTATTTTAAAACTGTGTGTGACCTATGGAACCTATAGACCTACGTAGAAGGGATTCAAATTTTGAAAGTGTAGTAACATGGCATAATATGAAGAGCTGAATGGTGGACAAATATGTTCCCATTTTACAGATGAGGAACTTGAGCCTGTGAGACATAAACATTTGCCAAGGACTCCACTACTAGCCACTGGTACCTCCAGGTGAGATCTGATGATGTTGTACTGTCCTGAAGCAGAGAGGTGGAAAGTCTAGATGGAAAACGCTGAATGAGAACTCTTATTCACATGTAACTTTGGATGAAAGTGTGGCCGTCTTTTCTAGTTTTTCAGCACACAAAACCTGGGCACATCTGTCCACCAGTTCATAAAATGAGTTGTGAGGTTCAGCCTCACGTCCCCTGGATGAGGAATCTGAGGCTCACGGGCGTCACGATTTTGCTAAGGACCCCCAGCTAATTGCAGAACTGGGACTAGAATCAGATTCCTTTTAACTACCAAAACTATACACAACAAATCCATAGGCCCTTTTAGTTTGAGTTTGTTGGGATTCTAAACCAAATGCTTGTAAAATTCGCTTAGGATAAATTCCAGGTAGGTTAGATTTTTACAGCTTTGGTACGGAAAAGATTATCAATTATCCTCAGCGCCCACTTTGAAATATTTTCCTCTATTTCCCTAATGGTGTGGAATTATGAGTGGAGTCGAGTCCTGTGCCCAAGACCTCATTGTGAAGGAGTGTTAGCCTTGGGCAGGGAAGGATATGGTAGAGGACCGCAGAATCCAACGGCCTGAGGAACAAGTCAAGTCAACTTGGCTGCAGTCCCTACTGAGTGGTGTGACTTAGATTAAAGAAAACTCAGATGTGAGCTTTAAAGATTTTCCTAAAGCATTCTTATCCTAGCAGCACTGCATGCAAAGAGAAAAAAGAACAAGTTCCACCCCCACCATCCACCCCAGTCAGAATCGCTGCCTTAAGAGAACAGATTCTGGCAAGAGTGTGGGAAAGAGGAAGGCTACACACCACTGGTGGGAACGCCCACTGGTGCAGCCACTGCAGAAGTCAGTGTGGAAGTTCCTCCGAAAACTAAAATTAGAGCTGCCCTATGACACAGCTGTACCGAGCGTGGACAGACACTCACAGGAATCGTGAGTCCTGCCACACCATGGCACTTGCTACATGCGCGTCCGTGTTTATTACTCTACATCTTATAAAACTCAAAAGATGCAAGGAGCTTAGAGGTCCAGAAATAGATGAATGAGTAAAGAAAATGTGATATGATAAATGCACGCACACACATGCACAGATACACATGTGCATACACACAACACACGTGTGAATACACAGAAGCACGCATGATGTGTATGCATGCACAGACACACACACAATAGGATTTTATTCAGTCATTAAGAAGAATAAATAAATAAGGTCATTTGCCAGTAAATGGATGGAACCAGAGATCATGAGGGGAAGAGAAATAAGCCCGACTCAGGAAGACAAATATGAAACGATGCTTTCTCTCATATGGGGAAATCTAGATTTAAATATATATGTGTGTATATTTGTGTATGTGGTATGTATGTATATGGGATATAAAAGCAGAAGAGGGGCTTATGAGTGGGAGGACAGAGTTCTAAAGGGAAACAGATAAGACACTGTAGTGGGTGAAGAAAGACAAAAGAGAGTACATGCTTCCTTCATAGGCAGAATCTAGATTTATATACATACAAGTGGGTGTGCATGTCAGGAGGGAGGGAAGCAGAAGGGAGGTTTGAGTGAGAAGGAAGTAAACCAGCAAGGGGTAGAGGAGTGGGCAGGGAACAGGAGGGGTGGGGAGGGGAGTGGAGGTGTGAAGAGAGTGGAATCTTGGGAAGGGCAGTGGGGGGGGACAAGTCGAAGCAAGATGTATGATATATGTGTATGAAAATAATAAAATAAAAGTAAACCATTTCTACTTAAATCATTAAAAGTAAAAGAAATAGCAGTCAAGAGCACTGGCTGCTATTCCAGAGGACCTGGGTCCCTTTCCCAGCATCCACAAGGCAGTTCACAACCATCTGTAACTCCAGTTCTAGGGAATCCAGCTCCCTCTTCAGTCCTCCTTTAGGCACCAGGCATGCAACTGGTGCACAGACATACATGCAGGCAAAATACTCATATACTCAAATTAAAATAAAACTTAAAGTTAAGGGAATGAAAAAAGATGAAATTGTGAGATCCTTTTAAAATACGTATGTGCTAAGAGAAGTGTATCACAAGAAGATGGTCAGAATAAAGTTTCCCACCACATTAAAAATCAGGAGTTATGGGTAGACTCTGTTGTCCCCAGAAATGGAGAGGCTCCTTCCGAAGAAGACACTTAACTGAGTTTCTGATTCGCTGGGAATTAAAACAGCAGCCAGCCCTACAGTCAGACTGTGCACATGGTCAGGAACTGACTCCCAAAGGCCTTGGTCTTGAACATCTCCGTCTGTGTCTTTGAGCAGTGGACATGAGTGCTGCCCTTGACCTTCTGCTGGAGATATCTTTTATTTACTTCTTCCTATAGAATTTCCTTAGCAGGGCTGTAATGAGTGCCGTTCGTCATCCTAATGGGCTCAAATGGAACTCCTTAAAGTTCCCTAGGATGTACCTTGGTCTAAGAAAAGAAGCCGAGTCAACTGCACTCTCTCAACTAGAAATTTATGACTTCCCATGGGTTGACATTGCAGGGTTATTTGTGGTGTCCTATAGGGGCCTGACCTTCTGAAACCCCACAGCCTACTAGCCATATTCCTTTCACAACCAGCCAACTCCCTGCACCTTCGCCCTTTATCTCCATCAGGGTCTGGATGTGAGCCCACCCACTCAACCCTGGCCTTTCCAAACTCCTGTTAGCAATGCTGACAGAACCAAACCCTGAGAATCACACTCTTGCCTTTGAGAGTGATAGGATTCCTACATTCCCAGACCCTGCTATTGTCTTACTTATAGCCCTTAGAGTTGTGCAGCTTCTCGGAAATTTAGAGACCCTTTATGAGACTGTTAGAGAGATCCCATAATTGTTTATCAGAGGTCTGCATACATATAGAAATTCACTTATGTAGGATTGACCATGATGGTAGGTGATTAACTCAAAATCCATTAAGAATGAACCTTATTGAATTAATTCCATAAACATTAATTAAGTGTCTACTGTATATCTGTGGCCTGGCAGATAGCAACTGGGGCCACTGTGAAGTACAAGAACAGGACTTTTTAATCATGTTTATGACCCAACTAAATGTTGCTGCTTCCAGAAGAGGAGGGAAACAGGGTACTCAGCCAAGCAGGACACCCTGACCTGCCCAGTTCATGCACATACCTGGCCAGTGCACACAGATATGAGAGGCAAAAGGAAAGTTTTCTTAGGAAGTCTGAATTCTCTCTGTCTAGCTAAGACTTTCAGATGAAATGTGTGTTAATTGTTTTTTTAATTGTATGGCATTCTGCAAAGCCCCACTTAGACAATGAGGCTTTTCACGGCTGTGTCTTCTCTCCTAGGACATCAACGAGTGCATTCTGGAAAACTACCCTGAGTGTTCCAACCCCAGGTTATTTTACATCATTCCGTACTTCTGTGGACAGCACCCCAGATGTAGGTAAGCATACATCCACACTGGGAAAACACCCTGCCACACAGGCACTCTGGGGTAACCTTCTGCAGAAAGCCCCTCAACCTTTTGAAATTCAGCTCATGATTACAGTAACTCTTCAACAATATCATTTGGGCTGGGTAGTGGTGGCACATGCCTTTGACCCCAGCACTCAGGCAGCAGAGGCAGGCAGATCTCTGTGAGTTTGAGGGCACCCTGGTCTACAGAGAGAGTTCCAGAACAGGCTCTAGAGCTACAGAGAAACCCTTTCTTGAAAAAACATATAAAAATATGTGTGTATGTATGTGTGTGTATGTGTATATATCTATGTATGTATACACACACACACATATATATTATATATATATATATATATTTGCCTTTCTGAGTGAGGCTCTGTGGCACAGCAGTAGGGATGATTACAGATATGCAATAGGAACACCCACCAGACCCATTCGTCTACTCACAACACAACTGTCACCACTACCTAACAAGACAGTGCAGACCAGTGTCAGGTGACAAGCCTGCTCCTCCACAATGATTGTTTGTGACCCACAACATCTCTATGCTTGGCAAGCCACATAGAGTCCAACACTCCGGAAGCACATGTCCAGTTTGATGGTGTCTGTAATGAGATACAGGCCACAGAACAGTGATTCTTAGCCTGTGGGTCATGACCCCTTTATCAGTCGAATGACCTGTTCACAGAGATCACCTAAGACCATCAGAAATCACAGATATTTACATTATGATTCATTAACAATAGCAAAATTGCAGTTATGAAGTAGCAAAGGAAATAATTTGATGGTTGGGGCTCACCACATGAGGAACTGTGTTAAAGGGTCGCAGTATCAACATTAAGAAGGTTGAGGACCACTGACGTAGAAAGAGAATGGTGTCCAGACAAGCCATCCTGACTTGAACACACAGCCTTCTTTACCCAGGTGCCTTACTCCGGTAGGCAGCATACCCCAGGGCAGGCACAAGCATTTCTAGTTGCTTTCTTAGGTGGTACTGGAGTAGTTATAGTTGAAATCACAGGCATTGTTCTAACTACATCTCAACGACCTAGAGAAGAGGAGGGTCTTTGCATGGTGGAACCAAAGCTTGTTTTCAGGTGGCTGCTGAGTAGGAGGAGATGGTCCTTGTGTTCCGGCCGTGGTGGGCATAGCTGATTCTAAATTGTGGTACGTTCTTGGCATTGTTAGGCTTACGTTGTCATTTCTGGCTGATGGTGAGTTGTGTTGTTGGTGCTGTTTTGCTCAGCTCACTGTAGCAGGAGAGTGTGCTTTTGATGCAGATCCCAGGCTTTCTCCACAGCCTGGTGCAGGCAGTCTGTCTTTCCCAGCACTTACACTGATCAGTGTTACTGGTTTGCATTCAGAGTTTCAGCGGCTGAGGACACAGGGTAAAGGGACTTGCTTTTTTATTACAGTGGAGGTGTTTATTCCAAGGAATATAATCCTAACTCCCTAAAGCCTTAAACTGGCAATTCCCACACCTTGGGCAGTGTACTCAGGAGCCTTATCTAGATCGCATGAGGATCCCCAGATCCCCGCCTCCAGTACCACTTTGTTGAACCTCTACAACAATCCTTTGCAGCAGGCAAGGCTGGTTTTGCTGTTGTTGTTTCTAAGTTGTTTCCAAATGCCCCCAAACCTGACCTATAAGGAAATCCAGTTCTTTCCCATTTGCAACTCAAATGAACAACAAAAACTAGTGTTAATGCTTTTTAAAGGATGGGATGATTACCAGGCATTATTGGACACTAGTTTTGATCGCTACAAAAATATTATCAGTGACTCTTACTTCATTAAATGGGTTCCATGTTGTTTATCTATTTTTAAAAAAGCCATTCTAACCATAAGCATGAGACCTAAGTGCCTGTAATTGTCTTTTATTAAATATTTAGACAGACATATTCATTTAAAGGCCTTGGCTCTTGTGTACATGTAAAAAAGAAACCAAAACAAACAAACAAACAAAAAACACCAAACCTCAGCTGGAGAAACCAGGGAAGAAAGGGCTACACCTTTCTAGAATAGGCTACATCTAGAGATCAGCCTTCCATGGGTTGTTGCTGCCCACCATGGAGACTTTGATGTAAAACGACTTTCTTGTCTGTCAAGGGAGCCTGGCGAGTGGGCGCTGGAGCGTGCCAAGCTGAACGTGAATGAAAACTTCCTGCTCGTGGGGATTCTGGAGGAGTTGGAGGATGTGCTGCTTTTACTGGAAAGATTTTTACCTCATTACTTCAAGGGTGTGCTCAGCATCTACAAGGACCCAGGTAACTCCATGTGTAAGCCCGCTCCCCTGAAGGCTTTCTGGCTTTGACAACAGCTTGGGAGATGGAGGAATGCTGTGATATCTTGTGTTCCCGTGCTTTCAAAGACAGAGAAGAAGCATGAGCTTTTGACCGCAAAACCACAAGCTTAAAGACAAAACCCAGCCTCACCAAGGCTAGTGGTCCCATTGCTGTGTCCCTCTCCTTAAACACAGAAGTCAGCTACATTCTCTGCCGGCTTACCCAAGCGTATTGTTGGGGTGAACGAATGATGTGGGTACATGCGCGTGCGCACTGGAGTCCTGGATGCAAACAGGAATGGGGGATAAGCCACTTGAGGTGAGGTGGTATTGCCCTACTGCCACTCCAAAAGCACTCTAGCGCGGTAAAATTCTGGCAGTAGATTAGATAGGGAAGCACATTGAACATGCAATTAAGAGTTTATTCTCACAAACCAAGTGCTCCCCAAATAGAAGCGGCGAAGCAATTGCAGGACAGCCTGCTGTATCACTGTGAATATAATTACTTTGGAAATCCATCATTTATTTTTCTTCTCATTATTATTTAGCTTGAGGGAAAGATGCCCTTTTGCCTTTGTCTTTCCTGCTCTCCTTAATCTACTTTAGCAGCAAGCTTGTATACTTATGCACCGACCTGTTTGTGGCTTTGGGCTGTGTTGGAAGAGGGCATGTGGGCTGGTAGAACTATCAGACAGAGGAAACACTCCCAAAGGCTGCAGGCAGTCAGATGGGGACGTGAAGCCACACCTGCAACACCAAGGACCAGGCAAACTTGCCTTTGCCTGGGGGAGCCCTTACATGGGGGAGCCCTTACATGGGGGAGCTCTTACATGCCATTTGGATAAGTGGCTGGCGAGTACTTCAGAATGTCCCAGCTCTCTCATTCAGAGTCAAGAATCTAATTTATCTGCATGTAAGAATATGCCAGAAAACCCGGAGGTAAGCCCCGCTGTGAGTGTTCTCCGCAAGAAAATCAGTTCGAATAACGAGACACCTTCAGGAACCGAGGTTTGAAACTGAAACTTTGCCTGCCCTTGCAACAACAGGCACACGGAGGAGTTGGCACGAGTTAAATGTGAGGGGTGTCAACACTCCTCTGTGTCTGATGATGACTGCTCTGCAAGACATTGTGAGCCCAGCCCTTTGTGTAGGGAGAGGGCTTACCCTCCATTAGAGTCTTCAAAGGAAGAATTCAGTCATTCTTGGATTTGTCTGTCTATTTGTCTTGTGGGGGGGAGATAGATAGATATGTGTGTAAATGCACGTGCGTGTGTGCGTGTGTGTGTGTCACAGTGTGAGATGATGGACTGAACTGAATGAATCTTGGCGACGCATACTTATCCCGACATCTGTTACATGGCAGGGATGAAGACTTGGCAATTTAGATGAAGAAATTTGCATCTCTGTTATCAAACACATACAAAACTCCAACAAAAAGCTTATCCCAAAGGGAGACTTACCTAGTTATTGCTGAAATTGTTTCTTATTGACTTCCTTTTTCTCCAGTTTAACTAGGTGACATCTCGGAAATGGCGGGCCTTGATCCCATGGTCTGTACGCACATCAGTTACAGTGGAAAAGATCTGTGACAGTCGGATTGCTGTTAGCTCTCTTACCTACAGCTACAGTCTTCTCGCCAGTAAATTAAAGCTCTCTTTCCCCCTTTGAGTTTGGCAGTAACAACATGTTAAAGGCCTCAGAAGGAATAGGGGACATCTGGTATTTTTGTGTAGTGGGATGAAAGGCTTCCAGAAAGTCCGGTACAGCTCTTCCAGGGGCTTGCATGGTGATGTGCATCTACTCTGTGTTCAGGGTGCATCCAGGCTCCCTTGTCCTACCCCTTTTCTAACAGTGAAGTGACAGAAAGAATAATTACTAGCCCAGAGGGGACCCCAAGACCCGTCCTCTCTGTTCTAAACTCAGTTACGGAGTAGAACGTGTGCTAATCCATTTATAAACCCCAGGTGACGACCCCAGTCTGGCTCTCTGCTGCCGTGAAGCACGTGCATGACAAAATGAACCTTGGGCCAAGAGTTCAAACACTTCCGTGTACTGTGGTTGCTTGACAGTGTTTTCTACTGTTCCCTCATGGTGATACTGAAGGCCAAGCAAGCCAACAGTTCCTCCATCCTAACAGTTTCTGTATTAGCCAGGCCAGAGGATGAGGGGTGAGCAGAGACTCCTGGCCAGCGCCTCGTTGTATTTGGGCTTCTGCAAACACAAAGCGCCATATTACCCTGTCACTGATGTGTGTGGTGGGTTAGAGCCAGACAGATGAAAAGAGGCATGTCTCCTTAATCTGTCACCAGACCATATTGTTCTCATGGGGGGCACACTAAAATCGTGGCGCTTCCTCCATTCAAGAATGTACATTTCCGTGGGGGAGCCCTTGCCTAGCATGCCCGTGGCCTGGATTTGGTCCCCAACACTGGAAAACATTCATTAGAATTTTAATTTTGCTCTGTTAGTAAAGCACTTGCTACAAGCATGAGGACTTGAATTAGGGTCCACACCCCCATTTAAGTGTCAGGCATAGGACACCTAGCTAAGATACATGAACTGGAATTCCTCCAATGATTTCAGAAAGAGGCACTTCTCCTTGGTGATAATCTATCCCAGCACCAGAGCGACAGAGGCTAGCAGATGACGAACTCACAGGCCCTTTAGGCAAGCTGAATTACTGAGCTAGGTTTAGTGAGAGACCCTGTCTCCGAAGCTACAACGATAAGGAAGCAGGTAGTTGAGGAGGATCTCGGTGTTGACCTCAAGCCTCTGTATACACACACTCACACCTTCGCACACACTCACATACATGCCCATGTGAATTAGTACGTACAGTACACACATACACACACTCACACACATGCCCATGTGAATTAGTACGTATAGTACACACACATACTTACATGTATGCCCACAAGAATCAGTACATACATCACACACACTCACACATATGCCCTCGTGAATCAGTATGTACAGAACACACACACATATGCCCTCATGAATCAGTACATACATTACATATACATTCACACTCTCACACACATGCCCATGTGAATCAGTACATACAGTACACACACACACACACACACACACACACACACACACACACGCTCCTTATAACTAAGGAGGCTTACAGAACAACGAAGATTCTGGGGAGCTGTGCCAATGTGGCTTCGCTGACCACCTGGAAAAATGAATTAACATGCAAACGGTTCAGCGGCTGCCTATCACAGGTTCTATGTCCTGTTATTGGAAAACAGAAATGCAGGTGCCTGGTGAGTTTTAGTCATCGGGGACCTCTGCAGTGACACTGAGGACATGCGTGTGAGCTTCATACCAACGGCGGCAAGCACTGGGTTTTCAGTGACGGGAGAACTAGCAAAAGTGGTTGTGTCTTTTGATCAGATAAAATGTCACTTTCAGATAGGAATTGTGATATCCTTCAAACTGCTACTGCCTGTTTCGACAGCGTGACATTTAGTGGAACTGGTGCCTTTCCTCATTACTGCTCTGATTCCCCTTCCCCATTCTTCACTGCACAAAGGTGTGCTGTCATTGAGTAAGTTTGTCTCTGACCCTTTAGTAATTAGTGGTATAATTTTTTAAAGTAATTTTACATTAATGTTGACTGTTATGAGACCCAGCTAGCATATCTCAGAAGTTTATGATTACAAGTAATTAATGTAAAAAGACTTTAAGGTTTTTGTTTTGTTTTACTTTTTGAGACAGGGTTTCTCTGTGTAACAGTTCTGGCTGTCCTGGAACTCTGTAGACCAGGCTGGTCTTGAACTCACAGAGATCCACCTGCCTCTGCCTCCCAAGTGCTGGGATTAAAGGCGTGCGCCCACACCGCTCTAATGTTTTAACATGATGTATAACACAGAGCATATGCTCTGGTGTTCAGATTTATTACAAACGCTAGGTCCTTTGCAGTGTATTTTCTAAATGAGTTTTCAGATCTGATTGAGCTGGAGCTAGGGAACAAGAACTACACAGGCTTTATCTGGGAAGAAATGCCTTGCTGGTCTAACCGTGGCCCCTGGGAAGAAATGTCTCGCTGGTCTAACCGATGACCCCTGTGGTAGTTACTTTGCAGGCTTCTATGGCCAAATACATGACAGAGAAGTGGCCTAAGGGTGTGGGTGGGAACACTCATGGTTACAGGTGCTACAGCCCACCATGGGGAGGGCCCAGCATCAGGAAACTGAGGACCGTGGTCACATTGCCTCAGCTGTCCGGAAGCAAGGAGAGAGAGGTAGGAACCAGTGGCCAGCTCTCACTACCCCATAGGATGATGCCACCCACCCATGGATGGTTCTTCTCGCCTTGCTCGAACCTTCCTGGAAGCACTTTCATAGCACACCCAAACACATTTTCACGGTGATCTCAATCCAGTCAAGCTTGCAGTGAGGACCACCACACCTCCCTACTTCTTGTTGCTTCATCTCCACCACCATTGCTCCGCACTCACCCTTCTTTTGAATGGGAAACCGGAGCCAGACCAGAGAGAAGTCTGTAGTCACCACCAAAAAACGAAAGTAAGGGAAGGACTCCAATACTTCTGAGCTATGAATTTTAAGGTATCTGTATCTCCTTTCCTTAACTCTCAAAACACTGAAATGTTGGGCTAAGGGGTTCATGGGGAGAGCACTTGCCTACCATGCTGGGAGCCCTGGGTTTGATCTCCAGTACCACAGACACAAACAAGCAAACAAACCTCGCTTCCTGTGCGTGAGCTCACGGAATATCCCTCAGACCTGATCTTGTAAGCTAAAATTGTAGTGATGGTAAAAGTCAAGATAAATAAGCAAGTTAATTAAGAACAAAGAGCGTGTGATTATGTGTAATAGGAGCAGTACTGGCGGAGCCAGTAACCAAATTAGTCTTGTTCTATAGCGCCACCTAGCTGGTGGACTGAACTATACAGGTTTTCTCCTTCAAGAAAACTCATGTGTTCAATCCTTTTACCTTGTGTTTGAAATGCCTCGTGTTACTAGCATTATTTAAGTATATATCTGCTTATTTCCATTGAAAATATAAATCTTGGAACATGGTGGCAAACTCATGAGACATTTATAGACACAGTTGCCAACTATTAGAATAAATTCCAAACCATCGACTTAAATACAGACTTTGCAAACTAAGTTCATTTACAAGGAGGTGTTTAAGAAAATAAATTCACTCATTTTATAGATAATGATGACAGCGTACAAATCAGATGCTGTGGCTTGTGTTCGCTTGTTAATTGTGCATACGTGCCTCAGTTTCCCTGCCCCTGTAATGTGCGTAAATATTTCCTGCTTTAAAGGACTGTTGTAAGAATGAACTGGCAAGATCCATGGTCCTTAACATATACGGGCATTCGGTAATGAGCTATTGTGAGGCAAGAATAACTGTGGGAAGCCATGGCTCCAGATTCCTCTGCAATCTCTATAATCCAGAAAAAGAGGGAAAGGAAACAGGAAGGAGGGGACAAGGGAGAGGGGATCAGGTGGGGAAAGAGATTGGGCGAGTGAGGGAAGGGAGACGGAAGGGGGAGGAGAGTTCACGGTTCAACAGTTTCAAATGAGCTGTTACTATGACACCTTCTGTCTTGAAGACACACGCTTCTGTTGTGTCTGATTTAGGGAAAGGGGAACTATTCTCTTCTGGTGAATTTGTGTTCCTGGGGGGAGGATGTTAACTGGAAACATCACCGCACTGAAATGTCCAGAGGATAGAGAACATGTGTCATCATGTCAGTAAGGGCTCGTTGCTATTCCTGAATTCCTAGGACTTTGAAACAAGTTTACCATTGAGATTTGACCTGGGGCTGTTTCCCTTAACTGGCGTCGTGTACTGACTGTTATCTAATAAATAATGTGTGCTCAAATATTTCGGGTTTTTTAAAAATTATCTAAAGGAAAACTCTTAAAGTTTTGGTCCTGCAATTTTGTTTCCCATATCCAAGCATCCTTAAGAATATTAATGCACTGTTAGCATCTCTCCAGCAGGAGGCAGCATCTCCCCATTTTCTCCAGGAGGTAAACTTGGTTCTCAGACAAAACTCAGCGCATAGAGAGACAGCACACATAATGTCTGAACACAGATGTATGATTATGCCATACTAGGGGCCCACTTAGGGGTCTTGGATTTCAAACAACCTGAAATTTTTTATTAATTTTAGACATCTAAGTTACATGTACATTTTATGGGAGTCACTGGCATTGCAGTTATCAAATAAGTTTATCCACAGTGTGTGTGATGTTTATATACAAGTGTGTATATTGTTAGTTATAAACGTATATATCTACAATTCTAAAATATCCAGATTAAATAGGTGCTGTCTTTCATCTTTTATTTCCATTTTTATTTCCTACTTCCTGTTGCTGTTAACCTAAAACAAAAACTTAAAATATTCTGGAACCTTAAAATAATTTATTAATGGCCAAAAGATTCAAATAACCTATCTTCAAAACTCAGTGAAAGGTTTTAAATAACTCAATTGTTATTACTGAGAATATGACCCCTTTCTGCTCCCAGTTCATCTCCTATCCATAGTCTCCCTATAGTTTTCATCAGCCATGTTCTGAGCTCAGATTCTAATACTATTAAATACTATTAGGACTAGACTGTGCGCACACACAGTGTGTGTGTGTGTGTGTGTGTATGTGTGTGTGTGTGTGTGTGTGTAAACCTATCCATGTTCAAGCAAACAGATACATTATCTATCCTTTCTTGAGTATGGTCCTAGATCACAAAGCCAGCCACGATGTCTAAGGGAGGATCATGTGTTTAAAACTTCAAAGCTCACACCCACTTCTAGGTAGACAGCCTTGCTGGCTTCTGGGGCAAATTCTCTGACTTGGGGAAGCAGATAGTCTTTATTTTTTGAGACAGGAACCCAGGCTTGAAAGAGGCTGTACACCCTGCCGCAGTTTACGAGTCCCTTGGGCAGTGGCACTGTCCTAAGTCACAGAAATGACATTCGGGCTTGAGCCTCCAGAACCACCACAAACACTATAAAGTTGTGTCCTTCTGAAAGACATTCTTCAGAATCCACTAATTCACAGGCTCATGGCTGTTGGGTGTTCATAGCGTAATTCTGCTGAAGGCAAAAGCTTAAAGGTAAAATCTGTAGATGCTCTCTGTCAAAGTAAAGTTTGATAATAAAATCCACAAATTTAAAAATAACTATAAGGTCTGAGGGTGAATCTCAGTGATGGAGTACTTGCCTGGCAGCTGTGAGGCCATGGGTTTGTTTTCCAGCACCAGGAGAAAAGAAAACAAAAAAGAGAAAGACGAAGTCACCGTAAGTCACTGCTGTGTGGTCATACTACAGAAAGCAATTCTGAAAATGTGGGTCCTTCCTGATGGAAGGTGGGGAGGTAGAGAGTATTGCTAGGTCCTTGGTGCAGCCAATGACCTGTCAGTGGCTGTGGGGCAGAGAGGGACATTGTCACAGGGCACAAGCACCTCTTCGCCGTCACTGTCAAAAACTTGGAGGATCTTAGAGAGCATGTTCCTTGGAAAGGCCGAAGGGATTCGGTGCCTGCAGCCTGGTAACCCAATTTAGCTTACAGAACCATTGTCTCATGAGGCTGCAGCCTCTAGACACATTTATGTTAGGAAAGCTTAGGTGACGACATAGAGAGAGAGAGTGTGTGTGTGTGTGTGTGTGTGTGTGTGTGTGTGCGCGCGCGCGCGCGCGCGCGTGCGTTTTATCTGCTTCCTCTATTGTTACTTGTTAAATAGTAACTACCTTGACTGGTATTTTTTTTTTAAAAAAGATTTATTTATCATATATACAGTGTCTACATGTAGGAATGTCTGCACCTGCCAGCCAGAAGAGGGCACCAGATCTCATTATAGATGGTTGTGAGCCACCATGAAGTTGCTGGGAATTGAACTCAAGACCTCTGGAAGAGTAGGCAGTGCTCTTAACCCCTGAACCATCTCTCCATCCCCAGCCAATATTTTTAAAGGCATAGTTTTCATTTGCTTGTCGATTACTGTTGCCTTAAGGTCATCCTTCCTCTAGGAGAAGGCATCTTCCGTGAGATGTATCTCCAGTGACAGCAACAGAAAGGACTTAGCTAAAAAAAAAAAAAAAAAAAAAACATTGATTTTTCTAATAATAACTTTATAAAAGCTAATGCTGAACACCTTAACATGTAGGGATCAAGATTTAGATGTCTGACTTTTGCCAACCCTGAGTCAGGGTGATTTAAAAGTAAACAACATACGTAGAAAAACATCCCAAACAGTCTGGAGCCACATGACCCAGTAGCGGCATTCAGGCCCAGCAGAGAAGTTTGTTGCATCATGTGGAAAGTTGCATATTAGGCAAACAGATGCCATGAATGAACACATGAGGGCTGGTGCCTTCACTAGCCCATGCCTGTCGATCCTGCCTCCCTGGGCGGAGCCCACGTCCCTCTCAGGTTCACTCCCACTTCTGTTTGCACCAGTCTGGATAAGGCCACAGGACCAACAGCCTCAACTCTTTCTGTGATGCAGAATGGACCCGGGTGACCCACACCAGTCTTAGGACTGGTGGCTAAGCCACAGACACTGTAACGCCATGTGCCACCCTCTCTGCTTCCTATTCTGAACACAGAGGCTCTCGCTTCCTTATGGTAATGGGTCAATTCCTGGTTCTAAGCTCCATCTAAAGTTCTCCCTTCTCTTCTCCCAGCTTTCCTGCCTGCACCCATGAGTCTCCACTGGCCCTGTGTGCCTTGCAGTAACTGCTGGGATTCCCCTCTCTGGCTTCCAGGATTCCCATGCCCCCTGGCATGGATTCCCTGTCCACTGCCCTCCCTCCCTGACCTGGGCTTGAGCTGCCTTCCTCCCTAGACATGGTCCTCCAGGGATCCTCTCCCTGGGTGCTTTTAGCACATCCTCCATCTCATGGGCTTTGATCATTTCTGGGTCCCAGCTTCCCCCTGTGGTGAACCCCAAGTGCACACATACCCATGTCTACCTAATTTGCAGTCTCCAGACCAAGTTAGGGTACAGTTTCCCCCTTTATGAGTCATTTTCCTTAGTGAAAGTTGTCCGATGGAGGTTGGGAGTGTATGGGGGCGGGATAGCGATGGCGATCTGTGTTATTTTCCTCTGCTTTAGAATGTAATCACTTCCACCCTGAGTAGTTTTCAGTCAGGCTGACAGTAATATGCTTTACCCTGAGTGAGATTATGACAAAGGAATGGGCTTACTTATTGCAAATTTCAACTTCCCTGCTTATTGTGCAAAGCTGGCCTACTTCTAAAGACGAGATTAGAGACCTGACCCCGGAGGTGGGGAGCTGGTATTTATAAAACCTTTCCACAATGTCTCTGCCCACCCAGGCATCACTGTGGTGATGCCAAGGGGCTCTTAACAAAGGACTTGAGGACTGCCTTCGTGCTCTGGGCTGTGGCTTTACCCACCCTACCCCGCCCCCTTTGCTTAGGAAATATATCCAGGCTGGGGGAAGGGGAGGCGAGGGGCACATAGCCCAGCTGAGGGGTGGCCCAGTCCTACCTCGTTTTTTCTGACTCAGCACTGTACAGCAGAATGCTCTACTTTTTCCTAGCCAAACCTTCTTCGAGTAGACATATCATTTCTCAGTCTGTGTTTTCGTAGGTTCTCAGGCTACCATGCCCTAGCTTGTCTAGTCTTACAAAGAGTGCCGAACTGTGAAAGGGTACAGTGAAGCGAGAGGTCAGGAGCTGGCACGACTGTCTGCTGTGGGTGCCACATGGAATGTGGCAAGCACATTCATCTCCTCCCCACAGACCCACAGAGAAGCCAGCACGACTTCTGCTGACGAGAAGACCACAGGAGTTTAAGATGTCACCTCCCTCATCTTCCACAAGTCCTTCTAGATGCTCTGCTTGGCTGGTCAGACATGACAGGAACTATGCATCAAAGCACGGGTTCCTAGAATTTTGCCTTTTTGTAGTTATCTAGTTGTTAAAGTGCTGCCTTTTTAACTAAGACCCGGTTCGTCAGAAGAGTTACACTAGGATCCGTCTTTACAACCCAACCTCCGTACAGACTCAGCTTTGCAGGCCTGCCACTTTCAGTGTGGTCACCTGGATCTTGTGACCACCAGGCTCTTCATTACTAGTGTGCCCAGGTTACCACATCTTGAGTGACTTACACGAGACATATTTTATCCCATCACCCTTTCTTCTGCTCCTTCCCCCACCCTCCTTATATGACAGACATTTTGGCCTCGCAGCCCATCTACATCACTGCCGAGGCTCACTCATGACCCATACACTATGTATCACACTAGTGTATCACACTTGTGTTTGACTTCTAGCACCACATATTGTTTCTCCTGGATTTAATTAGTGCCTTTCTTTAAAAGAAAACACTTAGATTTATTTGTGCCTATCAAATTTTGATGTTGCATCAATATTATCTTAATGCTATTTCAGTGTTATCAGATGTCCCTTCCATCCTCCTGGGCTCCTCCCTCCCACTTACAATTCCTGACCTCTTGCTGAAGCTTGGGCTCATTACTCAGGAAGCTGGCACACAGCTGTGTTCAGTGGCCTTTTGCTGCAGTTACATGGCGGATGCCTAGTTTCCCAATCCCCTTGGGCCCATCTCTTGGCAGTATTTCATTCTACCGCAATATGTTCCTGCATCGCTTCCTAAGATGAGGTGCGTAGGATGGGGTTGCGGGTCTCTTATACCACATTTTGCTACTGTAACAGAATTCCACAGACTGGGGTACATTATGATTATAGCAGAATTCCGCAGGGTACATTATGAATACAATGGAATTCCTCAGCCTGGGTATATTATGAATATAACAGAATTCC